>JAOUQZ010000002.1:18827642-18846760 GCA_028564935.1 Neosilurus hyrtlii
GCCCTTGACTGATCATGATTGAAAATCATTCATACTTTTTGGTGATGTCAAAGATTGAAAAAAAAACCTACAGAAAGTACAGTATTTTTACACACAATGTGAACTCACAGGATTGGAACTAAACAACTGTGTGGCCATAAGAAAACCGTTTGTTACTGAGGCTAACTGAAATAAAAGGCTTCAGGTTGCAAAAGAGCAACTTTGGAGCAATGGAGAAATGTCATGTGGCCATATTTACCCAATACCGGAGAGATGGACATATCAGAGTAAGAAGGAAAGTTTGTGAATTGATGTGCCCATCATGCATAGTGGCCACTCTATAATCCTCTTGAGGCAGTGTTATGATCTGTATCATAATGTTTCCTGACCACAGAGACCTGACTTTATCCTCTCTAAATGTTTCTGCGATGTGTTGGAGAATGTTTTACAGAATAGTTAGACTTTCCCATCATCAGTACCAGATCTCAGCAAAACAATAATGCAACTTTGGATTGAAATAGGAGGCACAGTGGCTAGCATGCCCACCTCACAGCAAGATGGTCCTGGGTTCGGATCACGGGCTTAGGCATTTCTGTGTGGAGTTTGCACGTTCTTGCTGTGTTTGTGTGGGTTTCCTTCGGGTACTCCAGCTTCCTCCGCAGTCCAAAGACATGTACATTATGCTAACTGGCTGTTCCAAATTGCCCCTAGGTGTGGTTGTGTGTTGTCCTGTGATGATTTGGCTAGCTGTTTAGGATGTGCTCCACCTTCACCCAGTGTCAGGTGAGATAGGCTAAAGCCTCCCCGTGATTCTAATAGAGGAGTAAACGGTTTGGCAAATGAGTGAGTGACTGAGAGGGGATTGAAATTAAAGTTACGACGTTGCATGAGACTGTCACAATAGTGCCATGTTGAATGAATTACAAAGGTGGTCCATTGAAACATTAGAGTGTACTAATTTTTGGCCAGGCAGTGCATTACTTTTTGGTGTATTGTGTAGGGTTTGAGATCAGATCTATGGGGGCAGTTGGGATAATAAGGTCAATTTCAAAAGATATAATTGCCACCATATGCTACTCCTGGATGAATATGAAATTTGGACTGTAAGCCTATATATACCTCTTTAAAAATATGATTTGCTTTCTAACACTTTCTACTTACTTATTACATCCTTTTCTATATACTGTTCATTTAAAAATAATTCAATAATAATAATGTCATAGCGATTTGATGTATATCCCTCAGTAAGATTAGGTACATCCCTGTGTATAAACTTGATCAGGGACTCAAAAATGGAATCCCTGTACGTCACTGTCCTTATATGGTCAACTTCCCGTTCGACGATGTTGCGTCATGAGAAGACGTGGGTGCAAAAGAAAGGATCCACAAGATGAGCCCGGGTTGCCAGATTGAAGTCTTTTAATTCCGTTTTGTGTGTGTTTGAATTAACCCTAATCACACCAATTATAATCCAAAAGTGCAACATTAAATAACTAGAAATTTTATTCATTTGCAGGGTTTTTTTCCATTAAAAATGCATTTTATCTGACAAATGTGAATTCACCTTGTCTTTCCCCTTATTTAGTAAAATAACCTGGCATCCCAGAGAGGCTGAAGCAGAATTGCAATTAGATGCAGCGCAGCAAGGAGGCTGCTTAATGCTGTATAAATACACAAAATACTCCAATTTATGGGTCTAATGGCTTTATGAGATTATAATGTACCTGATTATGAGCTACATATCCGCCTGCATCCCAGATTTCTCATTAAAGATTCAGTTACCATCAAATGATCTAATAACAACTTGAGTAAATAAGCTCTTATCAGCTTCTGAAATGCATAATCTTAGCCATTTTTACTAGAAATAATTGCATAATATATCATACAGTACATCCCATTCATGCTGGATTTGGGTTATTGGTTATGTGTTGATATTAGAGCACTTGGGGTGCCATCAGTATTTTATGAATGAACATGTTCATGTTTTCTCACAGGGGGTTCCAACATGGTCCAGCAATTACACAGCACTATATAGAAAACATGTAACGTTCAATATAGATCATTATCCAATAATGGTGGGTATTAAATGAGACCATAACACAGTATCACTTCGTTGAAGCAGGTGTATTGTTACAATGTGAAAAGATGCTCCCCGCAACCAAAGTGGTACAGCCTCGATTCATTCATAAAATTCTGAGGGAATATAAAGGAGGGGCTTGGATAGCAGGCTTATCACAGACCAGGTTTATATATAAACCTGGAAAAGGGCGACTGGAATCAAGAAAGCAAGGGTGACAGAGCGGATCCCTGGTCTGTTTATTTTTTCTTTTCTTTTTTTTTTCTTCTGGAAGTGTGCCTACGTGGAGAAATGATGCTTAGCAAAGCCGGTGTGGAGTCTGTGTCAGGCTGCAGCTCTGCATCTCCTGCCGGGGAGCTGATGGAGACCACACAGGTAGGCAACATCACCAAACATTAAGCACCAAAACAATATAATCATATGATGTAGGAGTCAGATGGCAAGAAATTCTAATATGCAACATAGTGTAGCCTAATAACAAGCCTGTCTGTGGGATATGTTATTATATATTGTATAGTATTTCTGGTAAATATGGTATTTTTTCAGAAACAATGAGATCTTGATGACAACCTATTTTAGATTTTTTTTACTAGAATTTTTTTTAATGGTTACTAATTTAAACAGTTTTAAACCAGGGTCATCATCTAATCATAGGGGTGATGAACTGCCTGGTCAGCTGTTTGCATCCTGTAGATTGTGTTAAGGATGTTTATAGTTGGTACTGGGGGTGATTTTCTTAAAAGTCGATTTTGTCGTGCTTCAGTACTGAAGTGGCTCTGCAGCGGTTCTCTGTGTGGAGACTCCGCAGCAGCTCTGCGTCAGCGCTGACGTCAGCGACAATGGAAAAGTCAAATATTGATCAGGGAGACTATTTTTGGACCCCCATGCAACTTAAAGAAAGACCTCTGCTTATACACGGTGGCGTCATCATTCATAGAGTGTACTGATGATGACAGATCTTCATGCAATAGGGCTGTTGACATTATAAATCAGACCTATACCTAATTTACGCACTCCATACAGATTGTACCTATGATTAATGAATATCTACACTGAATGCAGGGCCCGGGGTCGGATCGTGAGACGCCTGCGGCTCCGTTTGTACCCACAGTCACCGCGATCTCCACCAGTCCAGATTTGCAGTGGATGGTGCAGCCGACCATCATCACGTCCGTCTCTCCGTCTTCCAAGGCTGAGACCGGGGAGACAGCAGCAAAGAAGACTGGGGCCAAAGCGAAAAACGCCTCCAGGAAGGGAAAAGTCGAGCAGGTGGGCTAATCACGGCCAAGAACCTTAACGATCGGTTATTTTGTAGCATGGTTTCTGTTGGTAAGGTGAACTTAACCAGGTGTTCCAACTCCCTGAGAGCTGCGCCATGGCACAGAGCCTACAGCCCGGGTACATCCACTTCAAATTCACTTCACGCTGTGTCTACAACAATAACCGGGGCTATTTATAGTTGCGGTGCGGAGACAGATGAATTTCTTCCTGAAGGTGTATTGCCATGGGAAGATCTTCCATCTGAAATGGTTTAGATCCATCATGGTAATCACATCCAATCTGTCTTTCCCGCCGAGCAGCTCACGCCAGAAGAGGAGGAGAAGAAGAGAATAAGGAGAGAGAGGAATAAAATGGCTGCAGCAAAGTGCAGGAACAGACGGAGGGAGCTCACGGACACCTTGCAGGCTGTGAGCTGAAATGTCAATGCAGTGAAAATCAAAAATATTTAAATATTTCCGTGCATGGTTCAGTAATCCCTTTCTTCTTCTCCCCCTCCTCCCCCTTTTTTCCCCTTTTAACCTCAATTCTTTCTTATAGGAGACAGACAAGCTGGAGGAAGACAAAGCAGCCTTGCAGGCAGAAATAGCAAATCTTCTCAAAGAAAAAGAGAGACTTGAGTATGTTCTTGCTACGCACAAGCCTATATGCCAGCTGCCTGAAGAGCTAGAAAGCATTTTCCCAGAGTCACCACAGCCTCTCCCTTCTTCAGAGATATCTGGCCAGCTTCCAGAGGATGTTGCGCAGGACACCCCTTCTCTACAAGACTTGGAGACTCCTTCTGTTCCACCCACAGCTATCTCAGGCAACTCCAACATTCTGCTGTGCTCCAGTGCAGAGGTCAGTTTGTGTGACCTTGAGCCATCACTGGATGTCAAGGAGGAGCTGCTGGAAAATATCCTTGGCAGTGTGGATGAGGACAGAATCTCTATGGAAAAAGCACGCTCAGTCCCTGACATAGACCTCAACGGTTCCCTAGGCTTCACAGACTGGGAAACTCTGTACAAGTCTGTGGCCAATGATCTGGAGCCCTTAAGCACCCCTGTGGTGAGTGCCTCCACCCCTACATGCAGCAATTACCTGTCCATGTTTACTTTTGCCTGTCCAGAGCTGGACTGTCTGACCGAGGAATTGGATGGCTGCAAAGTTGGGGTGTCCAAATCCGACACCAGTGTGGATCTTCTAAACTCCCCTACACTCCTAGCATTATAAGCATATATCCAAATGAAAGGAGGGTTTCACAATTTCAATTATTAGATATCACTGTGTTGTGATATCTGAGAAGAGTGGTAGTGATGGGAATTGGACAGCATCCACGTCATGTGTAATGGGACCAAGAAAAAGACCTAGTTTACCCTCTTCCAGATACTCTTGATGTAGCTAAGAGCATGAAAAGAATTATATGAAATATCATTCTATGGACAGTCATGAACTATGATTCAAAAAGCATGCACAAAGATCTAATATTTAAATAAATGAATATATATCTGTGTTTAAGAGTTTTATAACTGTTTGATCTTCTGTGAAGTCTTCTGTAAGCTATTGTGCACTGTTTGCTGTGCAGTTTTGTGTTTTTGATGGCAATAGTTTATCCGTGTTGTGCTTTAATATATATTCTAGATGGTTCTTACATACCTCAGTGTCATCATGCGGTCTGTGTTATGACATCATTAATAATGTTTAGAGTTTTCCATGAAAACATCCAGTGGTATATCAATCAAAATGTATTTTATGATACTTTATTTTTCTACCGTATAAATTTTTGACTTGTGCGTCAGATGAGAAGAGTTAAATGAGCACTGATTTCTTATGAATTAATAATCACATTAAATATTCATGCAATGTGGTCTGGGTTTCATTTCTGTTCTATCTCAGACCTCCATGTTCTCCCCGTGTCTGTGTGGGTTTCCTCTGGGTTCTCTGGTTTCCTCTTGTCTCCACCTGCTGGTGAATTAATTATGTAAAACTGTCCCTTATACCCATTATTCCCACAGGTTCCAGATCCACCTCAAACCAGACCAGGACGAATATTCTCATTAGGTCAGAATATGAATGAATAAATAGTTAACTAATCAAAGTATTATTAGTAGTAATGTGTGATCGGTGTTAATTTTAGCTTCATATTAAAAACATAATGCCAGTAATGAGACATCCATACCCTCTGCTGGCTGTGGTATCATGTCAAGTGATTTGGTTCATTTATGTACTGAATACAAAAAATAGATATATTCATATAGTATAGTATATATTGCAAAAAAAAAAAGCATCACAACGTCATAAATAAGAGATGAGCTACCCTAGACTGTCACTAGAAGGCTATGTCGGGTCTGTAGTGCTAGGATTACAGGTTTGATTCCCAGACCCAGAGGAAATGTTCCCTTCCATGTGGACTTAGTCTCTGTTTGGATAGCTGATTATTTTTTTTAGCTGAGCTCTTCTCCGGCTGTTCAGGGTTAGTGGGTTGTTTGTTTTCTGGTATCTAAGGGGTGGAGTGAACAGGACTTCCCTCACTTCTCTCCCCTTCTCTCTGCCCCCTGCTTCTTTTTGGTGCAGGACAGTTTTTTTTCTGCATCCCTGCTTACGTCTGGCTGCCGGAGTACAGAGAGTTCCGCATTCCCGAGTCCTCCCAGCCAGGGATCGGTATATAAACGTGCTGATGCAACGCTTTCCCCTGTTCAAAATCTACTCGAGACCCCCAGCTGACCTGAAGAAGGCACATCAAGGGAACGTGGGATCGAAGTCAGGTAAGCCGCAAAGTTTAGGAACTTTAGCAGGAAGGAGTAAGAGGAGCAGGAGGCGGCGGTGGAGGAGGAGGAGGAGGAGGAGGATCGGGCTTTTGCACGGCGCCACGCTCACACGGACACTTTTTCATTTATTTATTTATTGATATTATTATTCTTTTTGACACATTTCCTGCAATGTCGCTTTGTTGCGTTTTGTAACACACGCTGGTGGTGAAGTGGAGACTGGCAGCGCGTCATTTCGGCTCTGCTGGGATTTGCGTGGCGCTGTAGCGCGTTTATGGAAATTCCTCTTTAAGCACATCTCTAATAATTACACACCACCATGCCTTTCTTTCTTTCTTTCCTTCTTTCTTTTTTTTATGTGGGATTTCTCTCCATATCTAAGTTCTGGAGCGAAATAAGGGCGAAGATGAATCCTGCACCCCCCTAGAAAAGCGGAATGCCACCACCAATGGGACTGCTTGACTTATTCCAGGGTTTCGGCTGAGCTCGTGCTGCTTACTTTTCGTGTTATGTAAGACGCGCTACATGTTTTACTGACGATCCACTTCCGCTTTGAGACTGACTCAGAACACAGGGCGTTACTCTGCGACTTGAACTAAATGATTGACCCTGTTTACTGTATAATATCACTTTAATATCAACGTCTCCCTAATAATTACCAAAATGAATATTGACGCTTTATTCATACTGTTATAAAAGCAGCCTGCTGTGCAAGCTTGGATTCAGTATCACACAAAAAAAGTGATGTCCAAACTATCCAAAGTCTTCCAGAAAATAAACAATAACAAGCCCCACACACTCACTTAATTCTAACAGGGCCGCCTGGAGGATGGTGCCCGTCTCAGGCGACACTGGGCGAAGACGGGATGCATCCTGTACGGCTCGCCGGTCCATCGCGAAGCCAGCACACACACACACACACACACACAAAACCATTCACAGTCCCACCTAAGGGCAATTTGGAACAGTCAGTGAGCCTAATGTGACCATTCCAGGGAACCCACGCAAACACAGAGAGGGAATGCAAACCCCACATAGAAACGGCCTTGCCGCACCCAGGACTCGATGCGGGATGGCAAGGCTGACATTCTGACCCCTAGGGTCACTGTGCAACGCATGACATGCCCCAAGTAGTTAAATAGAAGTTGTCGTTTTAATGTGTATATGCTCCAGATTCAGTCTCCCTTTGCTGGGAAAATATGCTCCACTCTACCCAATGCTTTCCACTAGATTTTGGAGCATGGCTGTTGGGATTTGTGTTCAGGGCAGCATTAAGCCACAAAAGCATTAGTTAGGTAAGGCATTTCTGTCAGCCGAGAAAGGCTTGGGGTATAGGCAATCCCAAAGGTGATCATTGGGATGTTTATTGAGGTCAGGGTTCTGTACAGGACACTCAAGATCTTCCACTGCAACCTTGGCAAACGGTGCCTTTATGGAGTTCACCATGTGCACAGGGGCATTATCATGTTGGACGATGCTTGTTCGTGCCTCTTTGTTCTAATGAATGTAAACAGTAATGCTCCACCATACAAAGACATCATAGACAATTATGTGCTCAAGTCTTCATGGCAACAGTTCATTGAAGGCCCACATATGGGTGTGATTCTCGGGTGTCCACATACTTTTGGCTATGTGGGCTAATTTATGCTAAAATTATGTTTGTTTATCAAGCAAGTCATCCACCCCAAATATTTTTGATGTGCCGAATGATGCTGGTGCAGATTTGATGGTCAGTGTTGTGAGATGTTAACTGGTGTCTTCCATGCTGACGTCAGAGAACCTAGTGTCAGTTACACTGGCATTTAATAGGAGATGGGAAAATCAGCAACTTTTCGTAATTCAACATATTTTCCAGTGATGTCTGATGTCATGTTAATGAGAAACGCAGCACAGAAGTAGTAGAGTCAGAATGCAGTGCAGCTTTATGACACAGTTGTATAGACTTGGCTTGGTGACTTAGCCGTCTATACGATGGCAAACACAACAGGTTTGATATTAAGGAGAAGGTTATTATGAACCTGAGTTATTTGAGCAGAGTGTTCAGATAAGGAGCTGTGAGATCTGGAGAGAATAAAGGACTAAAGAGCTGCTGCATCATTCTGTTTAGGTAAACCCGCACTGAGACGAGTATTGAGGATGAAAGTGTGTGTATACGCCACACATAGTGTTTCACAACCACATGCATTCCATGTTACCAAACATTTCCTGTACTTAATTAATTAGACTATATATTTTTATAATCTATAAGAGGTCATTTAAAATAATAGTTAAGAGACAGTTTTATTTAAGCTTTGGTTCTATATTAGATTGCCAGTGAGTCAAATCTTTATACATATTTTGTTTAGTATTTATTGGCATTGATTTTTTTTTTAATTGGATAAAGGAAATCAGCTGCTTTAACTTTGCATGAGCACTGAACACATTTAACCACACCTTAGTCGACCACAGCATGTTCTCACCAGAAAGAAGTGCCTACACAGACTTCTCAAGAAACTTTATTTATTCACTCACTCACTCATTCGCCAAACTACTTTCTCCTATTAGGGTTGTGCGGAGGATGGAGCTCATCCCAGCCAACACTGGGTGAAGGCGGGGTGCACTCTGAACAGTTTGCAAGACCATCACAGGTCCAACAGACACACAACAATTCACACTCACACCTAGGGGAAATTGGGAACAGTCAATTATCCTAATGTGCATGTTTTTGCACTGTGGGAGGAAGCCGGAGTACCCGGACGAAACCCACGCAAGCATGGTGAGAACACATAAATTCCACACAGAAACACCTGAGCTGAGGATTCGAACCCAGGACTTGCTATGAGGCAGACGTGCTAATCACTACACCACCATGCTGCCCAACATTCACTTAGTTAATTAAAAACGTGATAAATGTGATGGTGTTCACGGTATCTTTTCATTCGATTTATCAGTTGAATCGACATCCTTTTTTGAATTTTGCACCCAATTTCTTTACACTCAAATTAAATGATTGGGGAAACCTTCTACAACCTTTTAACAGTACACGGGTAACTGTAACTTTCTGGCTGATGTATTGAAGCATTGCTTTAGTATTTATGGATAACTCTCCTTCCTCATGATACCATTCAATTTCCATCAGCACGCCCCCACAACAGTATTCAAAACTCAAACCTTTTTCCTCCGTATACGTCACTGATCATTTTGTTTCATTTAATCAGAGAAAACTGTTCGAGAAGGCCATAGTCCAAGTGATCACCTGAAAACTGGCTTTATATACTTTTTGTAAAAAGATTTAATTAATTGGAGCCTATCTCAGCCAACACATTGGGGATGCAAGGTGTACCTTGAACAGCTCGCTAGACCATTACAAGGCAACTCCCTAAAACATCCCACTTTTTTGCAGGTGCCATTATAACAAGATAGTCAATGTTATGCTATAGTCAATTAGGCTGTAATCCTGCAGAAGAGCTAATTGCCGAAACTGTTAATGCTGGCTATGATAGAAAAAGTGTCAGAGCACACAGTGCATTACTGTTTACTGTGTATGGGGTTGCCTAGCCACAGACCAGTCAGTTGGTGTTAATGTTATGGCTGGTTGGTGTACATGTGTATGAAATTTTGTTGCTTTAAACTCCAACTTATTTGGTATACTACTTGACAGCAGTTGATTAACTGACGCTTCTTGAAGCTATAAAGGTCATTGTCATTATGTAGCGTTATAGACATTGTTATGCAACCAGAAGAAGTACACTTTCATTGCTTCCAGATTTTCTTAACCTCATGTTGCTTTGTAGCTTTTCAGAACTGAAACTCAGTCTCAGGCTTACTAACTGCTTAAAAAAAACTTTATTAATTATGAATAACAACACTGATGTAGACTTTTTCATATTTTCTGATGAAAATTTTACATGAACACAGGGTAATGCTAGTATCAGTTAAATGACTACTGGAAACATGAATATTACAATATTATTTTTCATTTGTATAATAAATTTACTTATGCTACATGGGATGTGACAGTTTGTCAGAATGGAAGAGATTCTGCTGAATAGGTTTGTGTAGCTGGAAGAAAAATGTGCTGATCTGGGATATTTTCCCCTTAGATAGCAGTAATTTTTAAGACACTTGATGGTATCGTACACCGTAGTTTGAACGTGAACAGTGTTCAGCAGTATAGGGTGGTCTGATCCCACCATGGAACAGTAAAGTGAATAGGACTGTGCCAGTGCTTTACAGTGTATTGTACAGTTAGAATGACAAATGGGTTTCTTTTTTTCTTTAGTACATACGCTGTAGTTGTTTCACAGCTGTAATAACTAATATAAACACTGGTTTGTCCTTTATTTTTAGTCTAAGAGGGATGATATAAGCCTGTAATTTTAGAGAATACTTAATTGTCTTTTTGTTGTTTTCAGAATATAGAATAAATATTACAATATTTTTGTAATTAAATGTTTTTTCCCCAAATGGTTATTTAAAAAACATAATAAAAAAAATTTAAAAATGGTTTTAAATAATTTCAGTGTCATCCTAATGCAGCTCCATTTTATAAAACAATAGATAGGGTTTTAGTTTAATTTGTGAAACCTGATACATACTAATCACATCTCGTCACTTTCCATGGACAAGCATTCCTCCCTTGATTATTATATCATACACACAGAAGATGATAACTTTCATTCAGATTGTCCTGTCACAGAGATTTCTGGCTTTGTGATAACACTTTAATTCAATTGCTTGTCCTCCTGTGGTGACTTACCCTGTCGCAGACACCCAAACATTTTCCAAATCACTGATCATTTCTATAGGCCAAACAAGTAATGAGATATGTGATGACCCACAATCAGTTTGGGGAGTGGGGTTGGGGGTGGGGTTGCTGTTGGGTTGGTTAACCACAGCAATAATAATTATTAACAGTTCATAATCTCAGTGAATGGAATAAATCACAGGTGTTAAGCTTAAGGCCTGCGGACCAAATCTGGCCTGTCAACTCGTTTTATATGGCCTGCAAGAGTTTTCAAAGAATATGATTGTCGTACATTCTTTGCATTAACCATTACCATGAAACCCAATTCAGCGTCCTTCCACTAGGTGGCAGCAGCCTATTTCAAGTGAACAGCTAGTCATTTATGACTCAATAAAGATTGCGTTGTAAGAAAATGCAAGTGAATAATTATGATAATTATATATAATATTATATAAATATTAATAATTATTAAGTGATTACTCTGCCCTTTATCACCTTTAAATTTACTGATGTGGACCTCAGTATAAATGAGTTTGACACCCTTGGAATAAATGGTACCTATCAGGTGCTACAGCACTTAAAGTGTCACCTTTTATCTTATTACCGATTTACCTCATCATAAGGTAACACCTCTTGTAGTCAGTGAATTGTTATTGTTGGCAAGGTCAAAAGTATGAATTGCATGGATTACCTAGGACAGTGAGACTGAGGTGGTGTCGAAGGGCAGAGTTTATTTTGTATAAAACGTAGAGCTTATAGTCCTTGTAATGCAGACAAAAAGGTCAGAACCAAGCAGGCGCAGAATCAGCAGTCAAAACAAGATGAATAGACAAAAGACACCAACTGGTAAACAATTTAAAAGGAACTTCAAACTTCTTCACTAGAAAAAAATTCAAACAGGATAACAGGTTCATAACCACATTAAAAAGGCAGGATTTTACACTGAGCTAATGAAAATCTGTGAGCATATAATCAGTAGGGCTATATATGAATATAAATATGTTATAGAACATGAACAGATACTGTATTCAGTTCAGACTTTGAACAGAGAAGCAAATAGGAAGTGTAGTCTTCAAAAAATGAAGAACGCTTGAGGTTTTTATATTTATTCAAGTATAAGAGAGAAATTTTATATGATGATTATAAGAAAGATCAATAATGTTGGTGTGCAAAGCTTTTACATCATTTTTAAAAATAAAAACAACTACCTACTGATAAATATCAAGGTAGAGAAATAATAGGATTTATATAAAAAAAAAAATTAAAACAGTCCAGTGCACACCTCTAGTTGAGACCAATTACGTACTGTCAGAGCAAGAACTCACAGTCCATGATGACAGAACATGCTGTCAGAGCAAGAATTTGCAAAGCATGCTGACAGTGCTGGAATTTCTACACCTGTGTTTTTCCAGTGTTTCCACGGTTATGGGAGGAGGGGGGTGAGTGGGGGCGATGATGACGCAAAAACACTCTTTCACACTCATCTTTAAATCCCAATACAGATACGGATTATAGATGGAATCATGTTACACTGTAAACCCTAAGAAACAGGGACTTAATGAGGATCAACTAAACGTTCTGGAAGTACACTAATATTCTGCTGGTGATATTGTGAGGACAATGATTAGTTTTACTTACCAAAAGAAGGATTTTAGCGGACTGATGAACTATAAAACGCATTTATGTAGGTGGATATGTTCAATCTGCTGTGCTTAGATCATTCATTCATTTATTCATGATTCATCCTAATTAGGATCAGAGGGAGGCTGGCGCCCATCTCAGCTGAAACTGGGCGAGGGCAGAGTACACCCCGGACAGCTCGCCAGGCCATCGCAGGGCAGAAACATGGTGATGGCAACCCAATGGCTTGCTCACAGACAGTGAGAGACATGGCTGACCTTTCATAACCCAGTTGGCTGCATGGATCAGTAAGCCAGCTCTCTACCACCGGGCCACCACTGCCTGTCTGCTTAGATCATTTTGAGAGCAAATACTTTCTAATGCAAGTAAAATCCATTATTTACTGCACTCAACAATAAATTAGTTTCTGCCAGAAAAGGTTTCACACATCGATCCTGTCAATGACCTATTAACAGCTTCCTTTATTTTCATAGTTTCACTTTCCTTACAATATTTCTGTTAAAAACAGAACAACTTCTTCGTGTCAAATATGTTTTGTTTTTTTGCCAAGAAATTTGTGGCAGAGTACCCTCTAATCATCATTGTTCTACCAAATACTGTAAGTTAACTAAACTTATTAGCTGCAGCAGTCTGAGAATTTTTCCTACCCCTGTTCTAAAAATAATTTTTATTTGAATTTTATTTATTTATTTATTTTTAATGAATTTGGCTTCCTATAGAACTCACATTCTTGTTTAAAGGTGCAGTCAATAATTTTGGAGATTGCTAATAGAGTTTAACCGCCAAACAAATAGACACTTCCTTTCAGTGCCCTTTCAGAGGCTCCCACAAATTCATGGACCTTTATTGCCAAGGCAACAATACTTACACCCTACAGCCAGTCAGCATGATGGTTGTTAATTGGCTGGAATAGTGTTGTGTGGCTCCCGAGTGGCGCATTGACAAGGTGCGCGACTATCAACCAGGAGATCACAAGTTCAAATCCGGATGGATGTCACAGCTATCCGTGACCGGGAGTCCATCGGAGTTAATTGGCCGAGCTTTCACGGAAGGGAGGGAAGGCATACGCTCACTTCCCTGTCACTCACAGCCACTCACAGCGATCACCAGCCAATCATGGGCGTCTGTGAGCTCATTCGTACGAGGAAGTGGATAGCGCTTTCCCTCTGAGTGTGTTAGACCGTCCCCAAATACGCACGCGCAGCAGTTCGAAAAAAAGCGGTTGGCAGCATTGCATGTCACGGAGGGGGCACGTGCATGCTCACGCCCCTCCCTGGTTGGTGGTGGTCGTGTGATAGGGAATGCAATACTTGATGGGTAGGAATTGGATACGACCAAATTAGGGAGAAAAAAATGAAGAAAAATCATGTTGTGTGACTTGTACCAAGCCAATATATCTGTTTCTCATCTACAGAGCTGAGGCTATGTATGAACACTGGATTTTTTTTTTCCAGAATGGTGTACTGTGAGGTGCTATTTGCTAAACTTGAGAAAAAGTGTACTGGATTGGAATAGATAACTAAACCTTTAACCTGCTTACTGGTTCTTGGATACACCTGGACCTACTATAAGTGTTACGAGACTCTGTGTAGTGAGTCATGGTTGGTACATATTTGATCATATTTTGTGTTGTTCAGTATAGAACTCAATGCTCAGAGTGCATTATGGTGCTCTATAGGACTTTCTGGTGAAAATCTAAACAAAGAGAACACTGTTGAATTTCATTTATTTTTTCAAATTAATCATGCTGTCATCGCTTGAATACATACTTGTCCTGGCTGGCCCACATGAAGTTTTATTTGGAAACATATACCAAGTTTTGAGGATGGAGATTTCACTGGCTTTGACTTAGAAAACGGCTGTCTGTAACGGTATTTGCTATGAAATAGAACTGCATTATTCTCATCCCAAGCTACAGCTTCTCTGAAAGTATTAGAACACCAATGCTTCAAATTCTTTTGTTTTAGCAATACATTGATAGCATTTGGTTCATTAATGAATTCATTCTCTAAGCTGCTTAAGCCTAATTAGGGTTGTGGGAAGGCTGCCGCCCATCTCATCCGACTCTTGGCGAGGGCGGGATACACCCTGGCCAGCTCGCCAGGCCATCGCAGGGCCAACACTCACACACATTCACTCTCACACCTTCAATGGCTTGTAACAGTCAATTAACCTAGTGTGCATATCTTTGGACTGCGGGAGGAAATCATAATACCTAGAGGAAACCCACACAAGCACCAGGAGAACATGCAAACTCCACACCGCCTTGCTGTGAGGCGGACATACTAACCACTACGCCTCTGTGCGGCCTTGATATTTGGTTTTGAGATCAAAAGATAAATATGAGATGATGGATCCAAATTTCACTTTTACTTTCCTGATATTTAACTGGCATGGTGGCATAGTGGTTGACACACTTCATAGCATGTCTTTGGTTTGAGTACTGGGTTTGACAAGGAAGTTTCTGTGTGGAGTTTGCATGCTCTCCCCATGCTTGTGTGGGTTTCCTTCAGGTGCTCCGGTTTCCTCCCACAGTCTAAAGACATACACATTAAGCTGCTCCAAATTGCCCCTGGGTGTGGGTGTGGATGGATGTGTGTGTTGGTCTTGTGATCGACTGGCAAGCTGTTCGATCCTTTACCCAGAGTCAGCTGAGATATGCCACAGCCTCCCCGCATACCTTGTACGATTAAGTGGTTCGGCAAATTAAGGAATGAATTTTGTTGCAAGGTGGCGTGGCGTGTCAGTGGTTAGCACTGTTGCATCACTGTGAGAAGGTTTAGAGTTCAAATATCTGCCAAGTGTGGAATTTCTTCCCACATGCTTATGTGGGTTTCCTCTGGGTAATTAGTTTTTTTCCCACAGTCCAAAGACATTCCCATTAGGTCAACTAGTGGGTCTTCTAAATTGGCCATAGATTTGAATGTAAGTGTGAATGGTTGTTTGTCTGTTATAGTCCTGCAATAGATCCGCAACCTGTTCAGGTAGGGTGAACCTCATCTCTCACCCAAAGTCAGCTGGGTTTGGCTCTAGCTTTCCCTGTGACCCTGATGGATAAGCAGTAGAGATAATAAGAATTAGCCATGCCTCTCTTTGTTCTTTGTTTACTGCACTTATTGTTTCTACTACAAAAATATGTTTTTAAAAAATAAATAAATAAACAAACAAATGGTTAAATCACAAATTATTTACTCAGTGACAGGTTCTTCAGTTGATATGAAAGATGCAGTATGACAGATTCTAGTTCTGGCCTCTTGATGTGATTTCATTCAGTTCAACTTTATTTGTCACAAAAAAAATTACAGAAAGAAATTGATGAATTCTGGATTAAAAAAAAAAATCTTTATTTTTATTCCTAATGAGCAAGCCAGAGGTGACTTTCTTTCTTTCTTTCTTTCTTTCACCATACTGTTTATCCTGTTTACGGTCACAGGGCTCCTCCTTGAATCGCCACCTTATCGTGGTGGAGCGGTTTGCGTGTCCTACTGCTCCTGGGAGCTATGTTGTCAGGGGTAACCTCTGGTAGGGTTACCCAAGGCAAACGGGTCCTAGGTGAAGGTCCAGACTAAGTGCGGTTCAGAAGACCCCTATGAGCGAATTGAGTTCAAACACTCCGGTGTTACCGGTGTCTCCACGGGGGACGCTAGAGCCAATTCCAACTAACTCTGGGCTAAAGGCAGACACCCTGAACAGCTCATCAGTCCATTACAGGGCTAATCTCACTTCTAACAGAGGTGACAGTGGTGAAGAAAGCTTTAGCTGTAGATTCATAAAGCAGAGTAAACACTACTGTTAATGCCCTGTAAGGCCAGAGCCTAGTACTCTGTTGTGACTTACAAGTATTATCATTGAAAATTCTTGTGTCCACTTTCCTACATGCTTGTAAAATGTTAATGTTTATAATAAATCCATTATGGGGGGAAAAAGGCCTGTAGCTTAAAAATTAGAATCTGTTCTCTCTCTCTCTCTTTCTTTTTATTAAAAAAATTTTTTTTTGCATTATCAGGTGCAGTAGCCATTATGTAGCCGGGATCCACTGCAGGCACAGAATAAGCCCTTGAATTCCATTGTGGACTTTATTTCCAACTTTAAGTCTTGTTAAAATGGGTGTTTTTTTGTAAAGGGATTTTTGGAGCCGGCCAGTGGTGGAGGCTGATGACATTGTGCTGTTCCTCTGTGGCCACATTCCAGTGTTCTGACACAGGGAGCGGTGAGCAGGCCGGCGTAGGGGGGAAGCGGGCAGCAGGCGGGTTTTGGCTGGCTTGCTCTATTCTCCCTCTACGGGATAAAGGGGAATGTGTCTGGGACTACCTTTGTGTGTGCCTTTCAGCCTGGCCTCTGGAGAAAGTCTTGCCAAAGCGGCTGTAAATGGGAGTATGCGATGGAGGGTGGAGAGGGAGCTTGTGAGACATACTGTATATTGTTTGTATGGCATTGAGTGACAAGGGAAAAAAAGGAGCAATGGAAAGGTAATGGTGAACGAATAACAAATGTGTTTGTATGGATTTACTTAGCTTGGAAGTTTGAAAGTCATTGACTGGTAGTGATGATGGACTGGTTGTGTGTAATATGCTGTGTTTGTGAAGTCCTTATATTGTTATTAGACACATCACTTTTTCAGGCAAGGGTATGTTAGTTTGGGGTAGAAATTAGAAAAAGGTATTATTAGAAAACAGTTACAAGCTCAACTTAGTAAGAATGCATGTTTACAGTACCACCGTGCACTATTAATTAAGGTTGCATTGTTAATTTAATCTTTTTTTTGACTATTTAACAACCGATTTCTTACAGAAAGGTCGCACTCTGTTTTGCAACAGTCTGTTTTGTCTCCATAGAGATTAAGTAGTTAAGTGAAAATGAGCTCCAATTCCTGTTTTGGTGTGTGTTCTAGCTGTGGTGAAGGGCGTGTATGCCATGATGCCCGGACAGATCCCTGACCCTTCAGTGACGGCAGGCTCCTTACCCAGCCTGGGCCCGCTGGCTGGGATCTCTGCCACAACGCTCACAGACCAGCTGAAATACGCCGACCTGTGCAGTCTAGGAGCCATGCTGTCTCCGCTGCACCTCTTGGGCAAGCTGAGCAAGCACCATCTTCCTATTAAAGCTGAGGTGAGCCATTATATTAGTTTGTTTTCCAAGTGGACTTAGTGAGGCTAATTTAGCTTCAAACCACACAACACATTTGACCACTGGGACCCGTTTGCTTCTTAATTGTATTAAATTATACTATGCTAATAGCAATTTTATACTAGAGCAATTTTATTGGCAAGTCTTACATGAAATGTTAGTTGCCTTAATTATTATTTAAATATGGAATATCAGTTTGAAGGAATGAAGAGCATTTGGGTTATTATTACTATTCTGAATATCAGTACTGCACAGGAAACATTTAGAAGGTCTAGAAATAAAAAAGTCTGAATTGTATTTTTGTATCTTCAAAGAACAATGAGTCCATCTAGTGGGCTGTCAGTCCACAGTGCTGCTCTTTGTCATCTGAATCAAGGCCTAGAATATAAGACACATGACAAGATCTGTTTAGAAATCTTTAATTTCAGCTTTGCATCAAAGGAGTTGATTGTTCGTAGGAACTACCCGAGTGCATTTAACCAAAAAGCAAACACAGATATAAGATCTTGTGACTCTGTAAATACCCATTTGACCAAATCAACTAATGTAGACCTTGGTACCCCATTTAGAAAGATGAGGAGGAAGAGAGAAGGAAGAGGAGGCGAGAAAAAAACAAGGTGGCAGCAGCACGATGTCGAAACAAAAAGAAAGAGCGAACAGAGTATCTACAAAGGGTGGGTTTTCTCTACCAGCCTAAATTATTACAATACAGCACCCTGCATGTCAACAAGTAGACAAAAAAGTATTGCATATAACACCACCACTACAAAATCAATAATCATCCTGAAACTGTGGCCTCAGGAATCCGAGAGGCTGGAGATGATGAACTCTGAGCTCAAAGCGCAAATCGAGGAGCTAAAGCACGAGCGCCAGCAGCTTATCCTCATGCTCAACCGTCACCGGCCAACGTGCATCGTGAGGACAGACAGTGTGAAAACCCCCGAAAGCGAGGCGAACCCCCTCTTGGAGCAGCTGCAGGCCAAATGAGGAAAAGTGCAGAGACTCAAAGTGGTGCTATTCCACACTTACTGTTTACAGGTTAGCTTTCATACAGCTAGCTAGAAGCACTTAGCTCAAAACTCTTGGACATTTAAGGTTGAACGAGGGAAGCACTCCAACCCGTATGCTTGGAGTTTTTGAGCCTTTGTGGAATCCTCGTCTTACCCAAGCACACATGTCCCGATCAGATTGGGTGATGTGCTGACACAAGTTTGTAGTATTTTTTTTCTGTTTGTGGTCATTCTGTGCCTAATGGTTTTATCTTATCCAACCAGGCTAACAAGACAGTTTGTAACAGATAGCAAAAAAAAAAAAAACATGTAAGATGTGTTTTGGCAATGCAACTGGATGATTTGTGCTGTGTGAGATACCAAGTCATGATCTGCCCTCATGAAATTGCTTTTCTTTTTTTCTTCCTTTCTTTCTTTCTTTCTTCCTTCCTTTCTAAGACGCAGGCGTCATGTATGCACATATACAGTATATGGAGTGTTTACATCTTGATCTTATAGTTACCTACAATTTTATATATGTATATGTATATATA
>JAOUQZ010000002.1:18849008-18866836 GCA_028564935.1 Neosilurus hyrtlii
CAGCAGTGAAAAGTCATCAAGCTCATATGGGTCTTCATCAGTAGGAACGAGGGGCTTCCAAGATGATGAGAACTCCACCCAGCATCAGCACACCAGTACCGACCACAGGACTCACAGAGCAAGAGGAAATTTGAGTACCTGGAGAAAACCAACACAGGCACAAGGAGGACATTCAAACTCTACATGGAAAAACGCCCCCTGCTCCTCGCCGCCAAGCCTGGGACTCGAATCCATGACCTTCTTGATGTAAGATGGTCATGGTACACCACCATACCACTCTCAAAACTAACTTCACTCCATAACTCATACCCAAATGATCTCATACCCTCACCATTAGCAGTGTTCCATGAAGTATAAGACATGCCAGGACACACTGTTCTAAGAAAATGTTAAATGACAGGATATTCCTTATACTGGTTTAAGGTTTGTATATTGTGTGACATCAGCAAAACTGGTTACTGTTATCATTTACATGGTTGTAACTTCAAGCACTTGTTACCTCACATTCTTTTTCCCTATCCTGAAGTTCATGAGAAAAAAAGGCTGTTTGACTTACAAACTGCTCACGCCTCACATGTCTACATATTTTCCTTGTAAAAAAAAAAAAAAACATTTCAATCCACATATTAGACATTATTAGATTTCATGATTTTTTTTTAATATAAACCATCTGCCCTTTTCTGTGACTGTTTTTGTACTTGTGGTGGTGGCTAATGGTTAAAGGCGATGGGTTACTGATCCGAAGGTCAACAGTTCAATCCCCAGTATCACCACTGTTGGGCCCTAGAGTAAGGCCCTTAACCCTCAATTGGTCAGTTGTATAAAAATGATTGTAAGTCGCTCTGGATAAGGGCATCTGCCAAATGCTGTAATGTAATGTAATGTACTATTGCTTGAAATGACCCAACAAAATAACTGCGATGTGTTCTGCCTTTAAAACCGTCTCCTTAGACTTCAGCTGGGTTCTAAAGGTGTTCATATGATGTGATATCTTAGGGAGTGATCACAAGGTGAGAGAAAAGTGACCAAGGCAAATACGTTTTTTTGTGCTTTTTTCTTTTGCAACTTTTTAAGGTTGCTCCAAGATGGTTTTTTCCCACATGAAGGGGAACATTTCGTGAATCATTTCTCCTTTTGTAAATCAGTCGCGAATTGTTCGCTTTTTCTTCTTAAACCATTCGCTTTTTATTCACGCTTTATTAGCGTGAACAAAATGCAAATAAAATACGAATGATGACAAAATTCACGGAATATGGCAGATCCAGCAAGTCTCAAACCTTTCTGAAACTTTCCGTGTGGAAGTCTCTAATTTGTCCCTTTTCCTTGCAAACAAAGAATGAATCATTTGTGAGCAAAACAACAAAAACAAACAACTTTGTCAGCTTTGTGTAAATGTGCAGACAGTTTGACAAGAGATTAAACCTATTCCGCGTCAGAGCCTCGCTTTGCGGCATTTGGAGAAATTTTAAACAAAATTTTTTTGCGATTAGTTCACGAACCAGACCAAAAATGTGATACTGCAAATGTCGCAAGACCAATTTGGGAACATTTTAAGAATGGAAAGTGGCAGCCACTAATTGCCGGTCGACTCAGCTGCTTTTCTATCGCACCTCTAGTGCGATCACCCCAAGTATACATACAGTATGTTTTATTTACTAATGATTCATTTGGGAAGACTAACAGAGAAGTGCACTTTGGTCTTTAGTTATGTTATAATATGTTATGTTATGGTCAGGCATGAATAAGGGGTGAGCATGTATAGAATATGTGACAAAGTTTATAGATTTGTGTGAATAATTTTTAAACTATGACCAACATATCCATCCTCTGCCACGGCCCAGGTTCTGGTGTTAATAATAGTGTTCAACACATCATTTCTATTTTCCACTGCTTGGATAAGTATATGGAATGCAAAAGTATTACTAGTGCTCATGCCCAGAGTCCACTGAGATGTGCTAATTAGGATTAAGCGGTTCAGAAAAGGAATGAATGAATGAATGAAGTATTACCAGCATACTTTCATACAGAATTTGTTCTTATTTATCCTTTGATGTTCTCAGTATTTTGTATAGCATGGAATGCATGTGACAGTATGACTGTACACTTTTTGCCTAACACATCCCAGTCCTTTGCAGGTGACACTGTAACATCATCATCATCATCATCATCATCATCATCTTCTTCCGCTTATCCAGGGCCGGATCGCGGAGGCAGCAGTCTAAGCAGGGATGCCCAGACTTCCCTCACCCCAGACACTTTCTCCAGCTCTTCCGGGGTGACCCCGAGGCGTTCCCAGGCCAGCCGAAAGACATAGTCTCTCAAGCATGTCCTAGGTCTTCCCCGGGGTCTCCTCCCGGTGAGACACGCCTGGAACACCTCCCTAGGGAGGCGTCCAGGGGGCATCCGATAACAATTAACAATAATTCACGAAGACAAGGCACTCCATCAAGGACACTGTTCAGTTCAGCAACATCCACTGAGCCTGAGGTGAATCATTGTTTTTGTATATACTACACAGGAACATAAAAAGCAAAGTATAGCAAGATTTTTATAGTTCATTTTTACATTTGCTGCCAGCTAAAAAAAAAAAAAGACACTGATATTTTGTTGGACAGCCATTTGCCTTGATTACAGAATGTAAACACCACAGCATTTTTTCGACAGACTTAAGCAACATCACAATATTTATGTCGATTCAGCATTGGATTCATTTTTCACCATCATCTTGACTTGTTTACGGAAAATTCCATCTACCCCATTACGTTTTCTTGAGCACATCCCAAAGAATTTCAATAAGGTTAAAGTCAGGACTCTGTGATGCCAGTTCATGTGTGAAAATGTTTCCTCATGCTCCCTGAACCACTCTTGCACTATTTGAGCCCCAATTTGATATCCTTGCCATCAGAGAAGAAAAAAGACAATTAAGGTGATACCATGGCCAATCAGTACATTCAGGCTGTCAGATGACTTAATTTTATTGCCACATAATGTTGCTGAGCCTCGACCTGTCCAACTGTAGCAACAGTGCCATGGAGATTATGTGCTGCAATCAAAAGTAAAGGCGCTTCAACAAAATATTACAGTTTTTTTTTTTTGGCCCGGCATTGTATATTCACCATTACAGAAGCAGGTTAGGTGAGCTCCCAAAGCAGACTATAAGCACTGTGCACCTAAAGACAGCTTTTTAAACTAATTCAGAGTTTTAGTAGGCTATATACTATACAGTAACTTAAAAAACTCATTACAGTATTTTTAAACTCATTTAAAGTTTTAATATTTACTAGGCAGAAACACAAGAGAAGCAAATTTAATCAAGATTTTTTTTAATAATTTTTTTTATATTTTTGCTTTATTTTCCCCATATTTTTCTCCCTAATTTAGTCATTGTCAATTCCCACCCATCAAGCGTTGCTTCCCTATCACATGACCACCACCAACCAGGGAGGAACGAGAGTAAGCATGTGTCCTCTCTGTGACAAATGATGCTGACACCTGCATCTTTATGAACTACTGTGCATGCATAATCAGGGGCAGCCTAACACACTCAGAAGAAAAGTGCTATCTGCCCCCTTGAGCTTATAGACGCCCAAGATTGGCTGGGTGATCGTTTTAAATGACAGAGAGGTAAGCAAATGCCATCACTCCCTCCTGTGAGAGCAGACAATCAGCTCCCATAAACTCCTGCCTCAGGACTTCCACCCTCAGACTTCCAGAGGATTGCATGCATCAACCTGGATTCAAACGTGTGGTTTCCAGAATGACAGTGGCACACTTTGTCAGTGAGCAGCCTGGGGGCCCTATTTCTCCATTTGTAAAGCATGACAATGATTCCTGCTCTAAGTAACAGTGACGAGCTGTGTGTGACCATCAATTTGGGACAAGCATGATTTATTCAGGATGCTTTTTAATTCCCAGATAGTGCCATTTCTTTGCAGTGGACAAGCAATATTTATTCATTCATTAATTTTCTGAACCACTTAATCCTAATTAGGGTCGCGGGGAGGCTGGCGCCCATCTCAGCCGACTCTGGGCGAGGGCAGAGTACACTCTGGACAGCTTGCAGGCAGAGACATGCTGACGGCTATGACGAAAATTAGCAATGGTTCTTTTACATGCCTCTCACCATAGACAGTGAGACCGGCATTTGATAACCCAGTTAGCTGCACTGGGGGGACAGCAGTGAGAACCCCACGATAGTGGGGCTTGAACCCCTGACCTTGGGATCAGTAATCCAGCACCTTACCACCAGGCCACCACTGCCCCTAGCTCTGCTTCTAGCTCTGCATCTAGTTTATTATTAAGCATAAGCTTATATGTTGTTTAAAAGTGGCACCAAAATTGCTGTAGGGGGAAAAAAGTCCCTTTAAGTATTGCTGAGAGGTCTGTCAAGGAATGTACCACGTGGTGTGCTTTAAAGTCTGGGGAGGCGGCATCAGAATATAAATCCCCATGGATTAAACCACTGATATGTCAGAGTTCTGTGCACACTTTGCTCCCAGGTTGATTTGTTAACTGATATTTTGCATGCATGGAGACTTGAGCAGAATAGTGCACAATCGACCCAGGGTTGAAAATGTCTCCACAAGAAACCCATGTCTCCAAAATGGAGTGCGCAGAAACGCAAAGCGGACGCACGGGCGCGTGGGGTGAGAGCGATCAGGGGTGTCCTACCCACCTGTACAGGAGAAGGTGGCTGATAGTTCTGCTCTTCAGCTCGTATTCTCTGTGCAATGCATACCAGTGGATCCAGTACGGGATCATCTGCAACATCTTCATGCGGTTTTACAGCGTGAGCGCGTTCGCTGTAGACTGGATGTCCATGGTCTTCATGCTCACTTACATCCCACTTATTTTCCCAGTAACGTGGCTCCTGGACAGGAAAGGGTTGCGAGTCGTCGCGCTCGTAGCCGCCGGGGTTAACTGCGCGGGTGCGTGGATTAAAGTCGCCAGTGCCAAGCCGCACTTGTTTTGGCTCAGCGCGCTCGGCCAGTTCGCGTGCGCCGTCGCACAGGTGTTCATCCTCGGCATGCCGTCTCACATCGCCGCCGTGTGGTTCGGCCCGGAGGAAGTGTCCACCGCCTGCTCCATCGGCGTCTTCGGTAACCAGGTGAGGCTACTGCAGCTGGGGTACAAGTCAGAAGTGAGGTGCGCTGCGTAAAAAGGGTTCACAGGGGGATCTCCAACCAGTTATCGAGGAACAGGGGGCTCCCAAGAGGTTAGGTGCATGGGCTGAGAAATCATGGGGATATCTTTTGGAATGCACTTGTTGGTAAACTTTTGTCTTTTGTGTATTTGTGGCAAAAAAAAGTGAATTAAATGGGCAAAGCAGGGCACAAATATACAAAATCATATAAGGAAAACTATATAAAGACTATATACCTATACAGTACCAGGCAAAAGTTTGGACACAATTACTGGTGTGTCCAAAAGTATGACTGGCACTCATGTTTATAAGAGAAGGGGTCATCAGTGTACCCGAACTCGCATACTGAAATCACTGAACACCTAAATGAACAGATAGCTTGATAGATAGATCAGGGTTTAAATCATTGGTATGACAACACACAATTTGGATGTTACCCAAGTTCTTGACGTCCCAAATTATGAGGTGCCACTGCCCTTTCATTGTGAACCTTGACTACAGGAAGTTTTTCCAGAGTTATGGGTACAGAGCATTGCAGAATAACTTGGGGGGGTGGAGAGAACATGCCTGGTGAAGGAACAATTGTTTATAAAAGCTGCTGCTAAAACACAGGACCAGTCAAAAAAATCTGGACACACTGGTTCATTCTGAATATAAACTGATTTAGAAGGTATGTTCAAACTTTTGATTGGATTCTGTTGGACTTTCTGTTGGAATCTCCCATAGTCTTCCTGCTCTATTCACACAGAGTCATCCAAGGATAGCTGTTACTAAGGATGGATGCAAATTGTGTCTTACAGGCTGCAGGGTTCAAATTTGCCTGTCTGGTTGGTAAATGCTTAAGTCATTTTTTTATGGAATCAAAAAAAAAGGACATTTCAAATGAAAATTAGAACAATTTTGCTTAAGGGTGGCATGGTGATGAAGTGCTTAGCACATCTGCCTCAAAGCAAGAAGGTCCTGGTTTCGGTGAGGGTGTTTTTGTGTGAAGTTTGCATGTTCTCTTTGTGCATCCGTGGGTTTCCTTTGGGTATACAAGTTTTCTTACCCAGTACAAAGAATCGTCACATTAGGCTAATTGGCTGTTCCAAATCACTCCTAGGTGTGAGTGTGAGTTCAAATGGTTGTGTGTGTCTTCTGCAATAGATATCGTCCCTGGGACTCTAGAAAGAAAAAGCAGTTAAGGATTTTTGATTTCACATGCAAGAAAAGGTCACCGACTTACCTAGGAATACAGCTGTTTATTATTAACACAATAATATGTATTTACTCCTTTTCTATTGGTAGGTGGTATTTGCTGCTACCACAAATGTGACCGTCTTAATATGCGTTATACACTGTAAGGCCCAAAGTATTTTACCCCTAATCATCAAAATCACATGTTATTTGTCAGAACCCATTTCAGATTTTTTCTCCTTTTTGTTGCTATAACAACCTCCAGCCTTATGGGAAGTCTTTATGCTATATTTTGGAGCATAGCTGGGGGGATTTGTTCCCATTCGTTACAAGTAAATTAATAATCAGGAACTATTGTGAAGAGAAAAAGACTGGCATGTGATTGGCATTCCTATTCATCCCAAAATGTGTTCAATGGAGTTGGGTTCTTGCACACCTTCCTTTACAGACAGTCCCATAACAGATCTTTATTAATCTTGTTTTGTGTACATGCAGTAGGTTTACCTATGACTCTTCACAGAGATAAGAGACAAAGAAGCCAAATCTGAGTCAGTAATTCACAGTGAGACAACAGAAAACCCAGCTGCAAGAATCACCAGTTATTAAAATGACGGATGAATAAAAGATAGATGGTGGAGCCTAGGAAAAGATATAAATCTATGACTGTAACTGTAGATGAAAACACAAGTAGAACTAAAGACTCATTGCTAGAGACTGACTCGAAGGGAGATTCAAGGTGGTGTAGTGGTTAGCACATCTGCCTCATTGCAAGAAGGTCCTGGGTTCGAGTCCTGGGCTCAGGCGTTTCTGTGTGGAATTTGCATTTTCTCCCTGTTCTTGCATGGGTTTCACCTGGGTACTCTGGTTTCTTGTGAATGGTTCTGTATGTGTTGGCCCTGAGATGGTCTGGCAAGCTGTTCTGGGTGTCCCCGTCTATGTTCAATGTCTATTGAGATGGGCCCAAGCCCCCGCGCAACCCTAATAGGATTAAACAGTTCGGCAAATGAGTGAGTGTCTAACTGAATGACTGACTTAAGGAAAGACTTGGGGCTTGTGAGCGTCCGTACTTTTACTATCAGAGTGTCTTACATAGCTGGGATTTTAAGGGCTTCTCATACAGCAGGGTCTGAGTCACAGTGGAACGTCATCTAGGTGGCATTTATGTTGCGGCATACTGATGCTATACCAGTGCATTAAAAGAGACATAGCCGAACCTAAAACCTAATTACATTAGCGACTGTAGGCTCTCTCTGTGAGCCCTGCAAAGAAAAAGGGATTATTATTATTTTTTTAAAATATGCTGAAAGTCTAATAATCACTGGAAAATCCTTTGCAAGCACCCAGCTAACAGGTTGTGCAACATTATATTATTGCGAAGTTGCATAAAGGTCATAATTCGGTTGGCTGCACACAACGTTATCTGTACATTGTGACAGTAGAAACCAGAAGTTTACTGAGAACATGTACATGACTTTTATGCACGAGGAGTTTTGACGTTTCCAGAGTGTCACACACACCTGGGCCCCCAGTACACAGTATCTAGCATGAGACAAGGACTGTGCACATCCATACTGGGGTTTTCTTTTCAGTTAATCACACAGGTACTGCAAAAGAAACCACTCAGTCAAATAAATGAACATGGGGAGAACATGCAAACTCCACAGAAAAACGTCCTCACTGAGCCCGGGACTCGAACCCAGGACCGTCTGGCTAACCTTTATGCCACCGCGCTGCCATTGGATGGCCACCACTGTCAGAAAGTTAAAATTTGCAAATTTTTATGGCAAAATCATGACAATTCAAAGAGGTCTTGTTAAAGAAGTCCTTTACTAGGCAGCAGTAACAAGTAGGTTCAGCATCTCAGCTATTAGTTACGGTAGAAATCACGATTCATCAGTCCAATGCACATTTTCCCAGTCTTTAGCTGCCCAGCTTTGGTGAACCTGTGCCCACTTTCTGTTCTTGGCTGACAGAAGAGAAGCCTGGCATGGTCTTCTGCTGTTGTAGCCCATTCACCTCATGTATTTGTTGTGGATTCTAAAATGGTTTACTGCTCAATAAAATTGTGCAAAATGATTGGCTAAGCTGATAATTGCATGATTGAGTAGTTTAAAGATGTTCCTAATAAAGTGATTTGTGAATGTATGTGAAGCCTACTTGTGTAGACTCTACTGAAATGCCGTATAGAGTTGACCTAAAAGGGAAATGTATGCTGTTACATAAACATAGTATATCCTGGGTATACTTTAATTTTGTTTGATGAGTAAAAGAAGCCTGGAAACTACTTTTTGTGCTTGTTCCAACCAGATGTGTCCGTGCTTATTTGTCTAGTACTTTTGTTTCTTTTCATTTGTGGACTTCTTGTGGATTTAGACGCATAACCAGAATGCACTTTGAACTATTGTTGCATTCTCAATGACAAATATGCTGTTGTTAAGTTACGCTCTTGTTATTATATTATGTTTTTAAGAGAGGTTTATTGGGAATGTGCTTATGAAACCAGAATAAAATAAATAAATCTTTGTCAGGGTCTATCAGTTGGCATGTTTTCTATGACCAGTCATGTGTCATGTATGTTAAATAGCTATGAATATTGATTTACTATTATAATAACTGTAAGGTCAACTGCAAAAGACAGCACTTGATGACATCTACTTTTATTAAAGTCTGGTTTTAAGTACATTTAAAAATTGGCCAGTCACTAACAGTGTGATTTTGTTATCTATTTTTCTCCAGCTTGGCATTGCCATTGGCTTCCTGGTGCCACCTATTCTTGTGCCCAATGTGGATGACAAGGATAAACTGGCATATCATATCAGCATTATGTTTTATATCACAGCAGGAGTGGCCACCCTCCTCTTCATTTTAGTTGTTATTGGTAAGACATTTATGATTCAATTTGGTTTTCTGTGCTTGTCCAATAGAAATCATTCTGAAAGCAAAAGGTTCTTCAGTGACAAACTTGTGCATCCATTCATCCAATAATTTTACTACTTTTTTCTTTTAGAGTTTGGGCCAGAAATGACAAAAAATACACCAGGCCTAATGTATGCACAGTGTTTTCATCCTTAAAATCATTTTACATCCTACATTAGTTTAAAAGTCAAAAGTTAACTCATTCATTCATTACTTAATTATTTACATAATGAATTATGTATTCAAACACTGCTGTGTTAATTTGAAACAATGTCCCTAGAGCTAATAAAACAAGATTTGTACAGTCTATATTTACATATTTTTACAGTTACAGAGGCACATCAGGTGAGCTCTGAATGGTCTGAGCAGAAGTAGCTTATCACTATTAAAGTTTGGTCTGTCTATCCTATTTATTCAGAATTTAGTACATGCAGCACAGAAAAAATAAGTAAACCATGCTCCCTAAAGGTGTTTTATATACTATGTGGTAACACAGGAAAAATAGACCATAATAGGATTTTTATGATGCATTTTTCCATTCACGAATACTAGCGGCTGAAATGAGCTTCCTTTGCAGGGTGGCAGGGCTCACCCTTAGAGATAGGGTGAGAAGATCTGTTATCTGGGAGGAACTCGGAGTAGAAAAGCTGCTCCATTGCGTTGAGAGGAGCCAGTTGAGGTGGCACGGCCATCTGATTAGAATGCCTCCCGAACGCCTCCCTGGTGTGGTGTTTCGGGCATGTCCAACTGGGAAGAGACCTCAGGGCTGACCCAGAACACGCTGGAGGGACTACGTCTCTCGGCTGGTCTGGGAACGCCTTGGTGTCCCCCTGGAAGAGTTGGAGGTAATGGCTGGGGAGAGGGACCTCTGGACCTCATTTCTTAGGCTGCTGCCCTCGCAACCCGACCCCAGAACAAGCAGAAGAAGATGAATGAATGAATTAATGAATTTTTACATTTTAAGAGTTAGGTTTAATGATCAGAATGCACCAAGGGAGCCAAGAAATATGTGGAAATAAACTAAAAAAAGCTAATGACAAATATCTCTAATCTGTGAAGCACTATACTGTAAAATGTGACTAGTATCAGTTGATCTCATAAAATTTTCCTAATTAATTTGACATAGAAATGAAGCTTTGCCAGGTGCAACTAATAAGAACTTGTCTGTCCAGTTAACTACTCAGTATTTTTTGCCCTAACAGTACTTTCAGAACAGTGTAAGAAGGAGTTTTTATTTTCCTTAACGGAACCTCATAGACAACTGCAGTTTGTATGTCTAAACCTGTAAAAAGTCAACAGAATTCAAAAGTTGAGAAATCTTAAAAAAAAATTTTTCTTCATGAGTTTTGTCAACATTTTAAAGTGTAGCATGACAATAACAAAGAAGAACTTGATCTTTTTTCTTAAATTTTCATGATCTTTTTGTGATGGCCTTGAACTGGCCAGAGGAATAAAGGCTTAGTTATCAGCAGATAAATATAATCACTGACAAGGAACTTACCTACTTATTTAACTTGCCCTCCACCTTTTGTTCGCCGTAGACTCTGTTGTTATGTACACACATACATCAAGAGATTTTATGTCCAACCTTTGTTCATGTCATGTTTTTCAAAGTGTAGATTTGTTAGTTCTCTGCTGTAAAAAGTCTCCTTTGGTATAAACTCCAAGAGTTTTAAATATATATAATTACCAGTGACATATTCATGCTGAAATGTAGTGAAAAAGTCTCAGACATATGTGAAAGAAAAAAACTTCATATGGTACTGGCAAAAATATAATTAGACCTTTCCTCACCTCTGGACATACAGTTATTTGTGCAGTAGAATAAATACAGTAGATCAGATACATATATAAAACTAAATGATATTTATAATTGCTTGTGTATGTGAGTAATGTAAAAAAAATTATAATTTTATGTACCACATGGAAATAGCATTATCCAGGGGTTAATTAACAATTAACTGAGTTGGATGTTGCTGAATAGTTCTTGAGGCATAAGGTAAAAACCCTCAGAGAAGGAAAGCGTAACATCCACCAAACCTTGAGACACCTAAATAATATATATATATAGGGAGAGAGAGAGAGATACATACATATGTGTGTGTGTGTGTGTGTGTGTGTGTGTATGTATCTATAAGGGTAAACAAAAAAAAGGTGGTTTGAGTTGTAGTTGGCGCTAGTCTCAGATGTTGCTCTGATCCTTCGGGGTAGCACTGTGGTTTAAAACATGCTAACAGTTCAATAAAGTCCTTAAAGGCTGTAAATTTATAAATGGAAGTATACTGTATAGTACTGAATATTTCACTGTAGCTTTTCTTAGTTTATCTATCCAGTGGTCTGGGTCATTTATTTTGCTGTTGTATCACACTTGCTGTGTATTTTTATATCCAAGTATTCCAGGATAAGCCAGCTCTTCCTCCTTCCCATGCCCAGATGGCAATGCAAAAGATGCCTTCACAAGACTACTCTTACCTAGCCTCGATTCGTAGGCTTTTCTGCAATAAACCATTTGTCCTACTCATCATGACCTATGGTAGGCCTGGCACATTTACTATATTTACAGTTCCACATTTTGGTTTTATTATGTTAAGTTTGGAATAAAACACAGCAAAGACAGACATTATTAGAAGTGGATTCATTCACATGAATAAAGAATACAATTCATATATTCTACGGCTTAGTAGTATGTGTTCCTGTTTTATGTGTTTGATTAAATTATTTAAGTGCCAATAAGTAAGAAGCATCTATCAATCCAAATTCTGGGCAATTTTTTTAAGATGGACATTAAATATTGGAAATGTTTTTCTGTTCTTTCTTACATCAGCCACTAACAAAACCCAAAAATTAAAAAGAAAAATTTTTATCATGAAGCAATTCCAGGGCTTCAGAATTGTTATTAATTCAGCTATCACTAAAGTTCTGCACATTTTACATGCTCTTCAACCATTAAGCATTACTTATAGTCTATGGGAGATGCATTGTTGCTTTTTGTCATTTCATTCATTCATTCATCTATTCATTTTCTGAACCGCTTAATCCTAATTAGGGCCATCTCAGCCGACTCTGAGTGAGGGCAGAGTACTCCTCAACAGGCCATCGCAGGACTTTTTGTCATTTCTTGGTATTGAATTTGAATTGACATTTTGGTTGAAGTTTAGTGCATCTGAACTTTAGTGCATCTTAAGTTTATTATTAACCTAAAGAAGATCAGCAGGCAACACATTTTACATTCATTCTTATAACATATTTTATAAACTTAGAGGTATGTAGACTGGACTATTAATATAATTGAACAATTTGTTGTATAATGTCCTGAGGCAGTATATTAATGCAGAAATCAAACATGTGATTTAATATTTAAAATTTATTGCAGGATTAAATGTGGGGGGTTTTTATGCTGTTTCCACGCTGCTGAACCGGATGATCATTGACTATTACCCTGTAAGTCCCATTCACAATTATCTTCCATTCCCAGTTCCTTCTCTAGATGAGGCACAAGAGCTGTCAGATGTAGGAACATCATATCATCCCTTTAGTAATACACAGTCTCTGTGCAGATCCACAGAAATCCTCAAAGATTTGTCACATTCTCATTATATTATTCCTGTTTGTATTTTTTATTATAACTTCATGATGCATTAATGTTCAGTGATATTTTCAAACATAATTTTTATGGTTTGGTACTTAGCACAAGCTGCTCCAAACTCTGCTCGATATAAGAGTCCAAATGACCTTCCTGTTTAAGGACATAACCCAAGGAATACTGGCACACTAAAACAAACCCAGCATTTATTTTTTGTTCCATTCACAGGGAGAAGAGGTGAATGCTGGACGAATTGGTCTGACTCTTGTCATTTCTGGAATGGTGGGCTCTCTCATATGTGGCATTTGGTTGGACAAAACGAAGACGTACAAGTAGGCATCATGTTACCATTACCCGGACCGCTGTACCAATTGGAAAATATACAAAATAGTCAAACAAACCACACAATGCTCATTATATTTGTATATGTAAAAACAAATGTGCTGAGAAAGCAACAGTCTGTTACTCTTACACATTTCTAAGTGATGAGTGGTCAGGGATAAATAAAAAATAGTAATAAAACTTTCTTTTTTATTTATTAATATCTGCTTTTCTTTAAATGAAAATTGAAAAACTTTTTAGGCTTTTAAATATACATGGGGCCCTAAAATTCCAAACAGGTATTCAAGTTTAAGCATAAAGTTCACCCGGCTCACCCTTTCCAGAATCCAGTTTGTCGTTTTGGTTTTTGAAATGTAATTTTAAAATCTCTGTGCATCAAAACCTCTGTAAATCTACTGTGAGAGATTCCTTCAAAACTTGGGCCAAATGTTTTACTCATCCATGGGTAATTGTATGTCATATGTGGAAGCTTTGAACAAAGAATGCCTTCTATTTTCTTTCCTTTGCAGCCACCTGCAAGACAGTCATGGTCGGTTTGGGTCCATTACAATGAATAACTATGGTCAAAACAATTTAAAATATATGTAGACACTTTGATAAAATATATTTGATTTTATTTTATGATTTAAGGTCTATTGCCTAGGATATTTCTGGATTGCTTCAGATCGTTTTTTAAATATCGCTAACATTGCAAAAGGCAACTCGCTACTGGGTGCAGAAGATTCCGGGAATAGTGAGCCGGGCCCTTTAAGACTTCATTTGGGTTCATGCCAACCTAACAACCAAGGTATGTGTAGTATTGGTTGACTGACAAGTTGCCATTGTAAATGGTGTTTTCTCTTGATCCCCTTGCTAGTGAGCTTTTATTATTTCCGAAGTTTCATATTGTAATAATGCACCAGCCAAAATTTAAAAGCCAATGTATAAGTCAATAAGCTTTTTTTTGTGTGTGTATCAGAATGAACTCAGTGTCCCTCCTAATCTTCCAGGGTTTGAGAGGATTTGGCTAAACAACCTTCTGATCCTCAAACATTCCACTCATGCCTCAAAACTTTGTCGCCATTAGAAATTGGACAACAGTGGATTTCTTACTGAATAAGTACTATATCTGAATGTATTATTATTTCTTTATAATAATAATAATAATAATAATAATAATAATAATAATAATAATAATAATACATAGTCTTTTTTAATTACTCTGGGATTAAATAGGTATTTAGATTACGCAATAGTAATGTTTATCATATTTCACAGTGTAATGTTTGATTAACTTTATCCTTAAGTGTGATAAGCCTTTGGAAGAGGTCTAACAGTGTACTAACACCATAACACTGTGCATATTAATTAAATATTTTCTGAGATTGTTTGAATAAGCCATCTGAAGAAATTATTTTTCTGAAGGAAGTGAATAGGGGCTATAATTTTCTTTACTATTCTAATATGATAAGCTTTATATACTTTATTAATTCTTTCATCAAATAAATCCACCGATAAAGATGTTTTGCAGGGCAACTTCTAGATCAGTTCTCTGTGTCTTCATCGTTTTCATTTTTTGCCAGCTCTGTAAAATACAGTTGATGTCATATACATTAACCAGACTATCTAATGAAACTTATGAATCTTGCAAATGATAGCACAGATAATAAAAGAAAAGTTGGTAACACAAAAACCTAGAATGACTTCATCGTTCCCAGTAAATATCTTGTTGTTTTTGCTAGGACAGTCTGCCATTTCACTGAGCACACAAAATTCAGACATAGATATTCAGAATTGAGTTTGCCTTCTAAATCTAAATGAGCCTGAGGCCATTACAAACAGTGCCAGTGAAGTGTAACATTTTCTTACGCGTGGTTGTACATTGCATGTACTATTTCATAAGACACTGTTTATTAAAGAGAGCTATGGCCCCAAAATGAGTTGATCAGGAAACTTGTTTTGAGAATGAGAATGTTCATGACATGATATACTGTATGTATTATGTATTATGTAGGGAAGTACAATGTTGGGGGAAAATACTTGAAAATGACAAGTATTTGTAGAGAATGCAGCACTTTTAAATGACAATACATTCATAATAAGATCATGATCACTATCAGAAATCACACAACATTAACTGCATGTATCTAAGTTATTCATTTCGATTATATTATTTCAGCTCACTGACATGCTGTACTTCCCTTTTCCCTTCTTCAGACATACAACACTTGTGGTATACCTCCTTTCGTTTGTAGGAATGCTGATCTACTCCTTCACTCTTAACCTGGGCCATCTCTGGTTAGTCTTCATTACATCAGCAGTTTTAGGGTAAGAGCTATATACAGCCTTTAAGTAGTAAAATACCAATATAATACCTACTGAAACTTGGGGTGAGAGGTGGGGTACAGTTCAGCAGTCTATTCAAGCGCTAACACAAATACAAACAACTATTCACACTCACATTCACACCCGTGAGAAATTTACAGTAGCCATTTGAACTAATGTGTGTTTGTGGGAGGATACCAGAGTACCCGAGGGAACCCATGCAATCACAGGGAGAACATGCACCAGCCACACAGAAATGAGTGTGTGTGTGTGAATGAGTGTGTGAATGAATGTATATGGTATCCTGTGATGGACTGGTATCCCATGAATGAGAGTATAGAGCTTTGTGTTACTGGACTAGGCTCTAGATCCACTCTGACCATGATCAGTATCAGGAAAAAGCAATTAGCAAACAATTAATAACACATTTTTCTTTTGCTCATAGATTTTTCATGACCGGTTACTTGCCCCTAGGCTTTGAGTTTGCAGTGGAGTTGACATACCCGGAGTCAGAGGGCACATCTTCGGGACTTCTCAACTGTTCAGCACAGGTATACAGAGCTGACCAAAGACAAACAACCTCTTCATGTGTGGATTTTAAGCTTTTAAATGAATGGTGCCAATAATGTTTTGTAATAAGTAGTAGTTAATAGATCATATTCTGTGGTATGTAAAACTACTGGTGTATTACTTGTAAAAACAAAATGGTTATAAATTTGGAGGCTGTAATATCTCACTGCATTTTACAATTAAATCGAAAAGCAAGTTGAGTTTATAAGCAAGTATTTTAGAGTACCCTCTAAAATACTTGGTGGGTCCTTGGTGGTGGGTCTTCAAAACAGAACTAAATAACAGTACTGTTATTTATTTCCATGTCCCATGTATTATGTTGAAAAGCGAATTTTTCCTGAAATGCTTGTTATAATAGTTAAATTACACACATTCTATAACTTATATTTTCCTGAATATGTATTTATGCATGATTATTTGCAAATATATACTACATTTATTGACTTCTTTCCAATAATATAGGCATTTTCCATGTTACACTGCCTCAGTTTAATTCTGTAAATTTTCTCTTGCGTCTCAAAAAGCTCAGTTTTAAGGGCCAGTATGAAACTAGAACCCCCCCCCACCCCCCCACCCCCCAAAAAAAAAGAAAAAAGAAAGAAACTGGAAACCCTACCCTACACACTCAAAATAGAGGGGTCCAGCCAAGTGGTAGGGCTAATGGTGGCAACTGGAACAGAAAATTACACTTTAATAGAATTTTACAGAACATGTTGGATAAGCAAAGGGAGAGCAAAAGAAGCTGAGAATGCAGTTCAAATGAGAGCTTGAACAGCACATGCACTGTTGTGAAAGAAATGAAGAAGATGGCATCGATGAGCCTGATTATAAAGATAATTTTGGAGAAAAAAAAATACACTTTCTAAGGCAATGTTCATGTGAGATGGTCATTAAGTTAGAGATAGCCCTGAGTTTTCAGCAGTGTGATAAGACATCATTTCACAATTTTCTGCCCATTCAGGTGTTTGGAATCATATTCACTATTTGTCAAGGCAGGCTCATTGACTCCTACAGTACACTAGCTGGGAACATCTTCCTCTGTGTTTTCCTCTTACTAGGGACCATTATTACAGGTAAAAGTGTCTCTTTCTTCTAAAAGTCCACCACCACCTAAATCCTTCCTGATAAAAATAAATCAATTAATTATTCATGGTGAACCATACCATTACGCACTGCTTGTGTTGATAGAATATTTATGACTGATTACACCAGCGACCGTCTATGGAATGGACAATGTATCATATCTAAAAATTGATGCCACCACAGGTCTAGCACTCCCAATGATTGGTTGCAGTACAGTTTTTAGCCTCACCCAACCCCATGAGATATTTGTCACATATTCATATGAACAGTGCTTTACATAAGTGTTTCTTGAACTTTTTTAACATTATGTAGTTACAAACTGCAACTGAAATATATTTAATTGCCACTATACCTATCATTAATCCCCACAAAAAGTCATATTGTTAAAGTGGGGTGAAATTAGTTTAGATTGCAGATTTATTATTATTTAATAAATAAATATTTAAACTTTTGATCACATAAATTGCTGTGAGACCCCTGCTGAAATTATTAATTATGGTCCCATATATCATGACAAGCACACTGATATGGAAATGTATTACCCCTTAGTATGTTAAGAGTACTTCTTGCCCTCTAGTGGCTGATTACAAGCAGCAAAACAGGAAAGAACTAAATACCCAATGCCAATGATTTTTATATATATATATATATATATATATATATATATATATATATATATATATATACATACATACATACATACATACATAC
>JAOUQZ010000002.1:18880236-18901689 GCA_028564935.1 Neosilurus hyrtlii
GACACCCCCCCGCCCAACACACACACACACACACACACACACACACACACACACACACACACACACAGACAGACATTTGTGAAGTGAAGGTAAGCAAGCAGTTTGCTGGCAGTTTATTGGTACTGGCCGATAATGTGTTATCTTAGACTGGTGTCTGCTGCATGCAGCCTGGACAATAGGACAAAACAACAAATTAGTGTCACTTCCAGGCTGGAACAGCCAATAAAGAGAGGAACATGTTGCTGCACATGCTTGGTAGTAATAATGTGGCAGCTCTCACTCATTCTTAACAAGGGGCAAGGACTGACTTGCCTGACGGGACCGCTGATGTCATACATGATCGTTTTAAAGAGCTAGCAATACAAATTCACCACAGGTACATTTTACGGTAAATTTAAATGCGGTGGTTGGTACTAGGCTTGTAACGATCGATAAAACGGTTGATGAATCGGTTAACCACTCGGCTGGACCCGTGACAGCTCGTATCTCTAATAAAATCGTACTTACTAATAATTTCTTATAATTATTCCCGAAGATTTGGTGAGATTTATGCCTGATTTTATGGCATTTTTTTACTTATTTTCTGCTCGGAACCGGCAGTCGCCTTGTATTTGTTACTGTGCCATTTTGGCGGCAGGACTTCAATAAATTGAGCTTCTTGAAAAATCTCTTAAATCTCCAAACTCACTATAGATGTTGCTGTTTTTCATTTGCTGCCGTGTTGTGTATATTTCTACTATTTTATTTTACTGGTTGATGGATAGGAATGGGTGTGTCATGTTTTTTTTCCCCACTTTTTGCTTCTGTGCTACTTTGCTTAGCATTGCCCGGTTTTACTGCATCAGTCGTGCACCAAACGTGATGAGAAAATTCAGGAAAGAGCATGGTGTAAATGATTTATTATAACTCTGATATTACTTGCCCTGTCAACACTATTTAAAACTGGTATATAGTTTGAAGTCTGTACTTCTGACACAAGTCTCGGCGAGACTGCATTTTCCTGCTACGTCATCTTAAATCGGTCATATGATGTGGACGCACTGGTGATTCCAGAAGGTTAGATTTTTTGTTTTATTTTGCTCGATTATTGCTTGTACATCGATGCTCGAGCGTGGTATCGACGGGCTATTTACATGCCTAGATTGTACTGTCAGTCAGTTCGACTGGGGCCTTTCTGTGTGGAGTTTGCATGCTTACTCCCTAAGTCTAAATTCCTCTGTGACCTTGTATAAGTGGTGTAAATAATGGATGGGTGGATGGACAACCTGTACAATCAGCTTAATTTTGTATAAGCATAAATTTTATGTTCAACAATTAAATGCTTTATTTATTAATTAAATGCTTTAACCATATGTTTAATTTGGTATTAGTGGAAAACCTGAAAATCTTGTTGTTTTTTTGAAGCAGCCCGACCGGTCCTGGTTCTAGATGGGTATTTCAACCACCATGATGTAAGGTTCTCGTAATGTATTGAAACAGAATACAGTAAAGGAGTCTCTGTTTGCCTTTAACTCTCTAACTGAAACAGTTGATGTCAAAGCTTAGGAATGCACTCTTGGAAATGACCTAAGTGATTGGCCTCCAAAATTACTAATCCTGATTCACGAGGGAGTGCTTGCACCATTATCACGCTATCTGAGCACTTACTATTAATGCCCTTTTTATTTCACTTCAATACTGCTGGACTTTCCCTGAAATCATCATCAAAGGCACGGCTTGTGTCTACCACAACAGCACTTCAGCCAAGATTTAATAAACTTCTATTACTAACATCTGGGTTTCTCGTAGCCAGTTCACAGGGCTGTGCCAATTCTGACTCAAAGAGAGACTGAGAGAATGGAAGGGGTACGAGCAGAGGCAAACGAGTGGAGCAGGTTGTGTTATGGAAAGGTCACGATTTCCGTTGGGGAAAGTAAAAGTACTGACTGGTAGAAGCTAAGAGTTGTGTAGTGTCTGTTGTTTTGTGTTTATTGTTGAGATTAACTGTCATTTTCCCCATCGTGTAACACCTGTATCTATGTTCAGGTCCATGCAAACAGCAATGATTTCAACCTCATGTGGACAGGCTCCCACCTTAAGACTTATCTACTCCGCAATTTGCAGGATTTCCAGAAAGTCAACCACTTCCCCAGGTGTGCTGGTTCATCTGCAGTATAAAATGCTATTTATACTTGTGTCATATATTTGTTCTGCCATGCGTATTTAAGTGCTTTGTTTCTGAAGCATGTTTATGTACATAAGTTCTTTTATGTCTGATTTCTGGCAGCTGTAGCAACACCAAGGGTACTCAGAATCAACTTTTCTACTCTTTCTCGTCACAGACGCCTTGTGCAGGACAAAATAGTTTCTCTGGGACGTGGAGCTACGTTTAGCATGGAGTAGACATAGTCCAAACAGTCAGACAATAGACTGTACACAACACAAACAAAAGTCAAATTGCTTGGTACAGTAGGTAATGCAATGGATGAGAAGGTTTTGTGTAAGTGTCCACCAGAAAGAAACTGTTTAGTAGTCTGGAGGACTTGGCCTGGATGCGCTGTAGTGTTCAGACTGCAGATGTTTGAACAAGATGGAGCCTTCATGGTGCTGCAGTTCTTCCTCATGCATAGCTAATTGTGAATGCCCTTAATTGACCTAGTAATGCACCGTTCTATCATAACCACCTCCTGCAGTACTTTCCTGTCCAAGGCAAAGCTGTTTCCATAACAGTAGTGCTGTGAGTCAGTGTTCTCTTTGATGCTTCTGTAAAAGCAGGTGAGGATGACTACGTGCCTGCTGGCTTTCTTCAGTGTGCTTATGATGTAGCGTTACTGTTGAGATTTCTTCTCTAAGGAGGAAGTGTTCAGGGAGCAAGAGTACTGGTGATGTGTACTCTAAGGAACATGGAGCTGTGCACTGTTTCCTCTGTAGTATTTTTTGATGTGCAGGAAGGAATGAGGTTCTGGCTGTCATCTCTTTTGTCTTGCTGACATTCAGAAAGATTGTTTGTCTGGCACCAGGACTGTGGCTGCCTCACCTTCTGTCTGTATGCTGCCTCATCCTTGCTAGTGAAGAGCTTTATGACAGCAGTGTCGTCAACACTGATATGGTTGATATGGTTTCCGTGAGGTTTAGTGAATTGTGGATGAGTCGTGTGCACAGGACCTGGGGGATTTTTGGTGTTTAGCGTTGTGGGATGATTTGTGTGGGGATCTGAGGTCCAGGATCCAGTTTTACACTGAAGTGGTTAATGTGAATGAGTGGGGTTTTGTTTCGGTGACTAAGTGTTGATGGTGTTAATGCTGTGCTGAAGAAGATACAGTTTTTGAACAGAAGTGTCTTTATTGTACATGTGAGATAGGGCCAGGTAGATGACAAAAGCTAGGGCATCTGTGTTGCAGCAAATTTGCCAGTAAGCATACTAGTGAAGGTACAGTGTAGCTGGAATAGAAGGCTGATAGTTGGCCTTGACCAGACAGTCAAAGCTCTTCATAATGATTGAGGTGAATGCAATGTAGCGATAGTCACTGAGGCATGTAACTGTAGACTTTTTGGACAGGGTAATGGTGGCTGTGCCAGATGATTGTTGAAGATGTCCTTAAAGAATGTTGTACTTTGTAATGACTTGTTTTTTTCCTTTCTAAGTATCTGTTCTTCAGAGGATTTTGTTTAAAACACTCATGTTTGTTTATTTCCAGGTCAAGTGAGCTGACACGGAAAGATCGGCTGTACAGAAACATTCAGCGGATGCAGCAGGCTCATGGATTTCAAAACTTCCACATTGTGCCTCAGACCTTTGTTCTTCCTGCTGAATATCAGGCTTTTTGCAGTGAGTGTAGCCTCTTTCTGAGCTTCGTATAACTGTTTATCTTTATACTAATTCTTGATATAAACCAAGTAACAGATGAAAGCTCTGTACTCATCTGCTCTTCCACTGCAGTTTAATTCCCTCCTCTGTCGTCTTGTTTAAACTATAGATGCCTTCTCTAAGGACAAGGGTCCATGGATTATCAAACCGGTGGCATCTTCCAGAGGTAGAGGCATCTACCTGGTCACCAGTGTAAGTCCATGGTGCCATAGTTATTGGTCCTTAAGTTAGTTTAGGTTAGTGATTCACCCTAGAAAGCAAGAACGTGTACAGGCATGTTTAGTATGTATGTGGGTGTTTATGTAGTAATTTGGTGCATGTGCATAATGTTAGATTTGATGTGTATTTGGGTTCATCGTCCTGTTGAAACAACGAAATGTGTCCAGATTTCTGTTGGCTTCAGGTTATGATGGAAAAGTTCTAGAGGTACTCCATTTTTCCCCATTCACTTTGTACAATGCACCAGTTCTACTGTCATCAAAACAGCCAGAGGGCTTGATGCTACCTCCATCATGCTTTACATTTGGTACAGTGTTTTTGGGGTCGGATGCCTGACCTTTACTCCAACAAACATAATTCTGGACATTGCGGCCAATCTCTCATCCAGAATGCTTTTAACTTGTCTGTATCTTTCGCTGCAAACTTTAGTCAAGCTTGAAATGTTGATTTGGAGCATGAGTTTCTTTCCTGGACATCAGCATTTCAGTCCATGCTAATGTAAACTTGTTTTATCGTAGATGGGGGACACTGGTGTTTATAGTAGTTTCCAGTTCATGGCAGGACTCTACCTCGGTGGTTTCTGAGTTGATCATCTGAAGCACTTTTCTCTCAGCCGGGGGTGACAGTTTGGTCTTGACAAAGTGGCTACATCTTCAAACAATTAGGACTTACATACAGTTGATTGAAAGGATGATCTTGGAATCTGCTTGTTTATAAATCGCTCCAAGAGACATTCCTGAGTTGTGTAAATGAGACCAAAATATTATGCGTTTACAAACAGATGTTCTGACATCTGTTCGTGAACTGAATCTCAAGAGAAAGTGGACCATGCAGCAAGATAGTTATCCAAGTACACAAGTCTTTCTAGCAAAGAAAGATTGAAAACATATATCAAATTAGTGTTGTGGAATATCCGAGTCCTGACCTTAATCCAATAGAAAGGTTTGAGCAATTCATGACAGGAAACCCACCAACACCCCAGAGTTGAAGCTTTTCTTTGCGGAGGAATAGGACTAAAATCCCTTCAAGCCAATTTCTTTGAGGAGCATTGTTTTTACAATTTCAGTAATTATTTCATTCATTTGTTGACAAACTAACTTCTTTGCTTCATAAAGATTAGGAATGTTGACATCACTTGTTTCAAATCACATCTTCATTTAATTGTTTTACCTCCTTACTATCCTTAAATTGCCCTCATCCCAACATTATATGGAATGTATTTCAGGTCTGAAATGCAGGAATGGATTTATAATAACAAATGAAATTTAGTTAACTAGACAAAACGTGGAACCTCGGGGTTCATATTCATACTTGCTGCTTTCTTTTTTCAGTTTACATTTTCTTTACTCTCACACTCTTTACTTTCTTTACTTTTCTTGTTTGGGGTTGCAAACATACAATTAGCTAATTATTGTACCTGCCTGAATTATTATTTTTTTTTCACTTTTCCTCAAAAAAAAAAAGTAATGCAGTTGTTCCAGAGACACCTAAAAAGGTGTCATAAACGTTTGTGTGTCTTGGAATAAACCAAAAACACATCACAGCTTTCTATTTCAGCTGTGCTTCTCATAATTTTCTCCCTTGGCCATATTACATAGCATTGATCCTTCAGAGACAGTGGAAAGAATGTTGGTGATGGAAGGAGGAATGTTTAATGTGTGTATTTTTTTTTTTTTTTTGATTGTGTGTGAACTGGTGCCAGATGTGAAGTTGGTAGCAGCACCTCCTGAAACAAAACCACACCTGAAACAAATTTCAGCCACAGGAATGTCCTGTTTTGATGTTGGTGCAGATATTCAGGGTTCATTGTATCACTATCTTGTTCATTCTGTATGTAGTTTGGACTGTTCAAAGACCCGAGACCATTTCAAAATGTTGTACATGTAAAGAATTTTTTTTTTCCTTTCTTTCCTTTTTTAAATAAATATTTGCTCACTTTGTGATTACCTGTTTAAGTAATGCTACATAGTTTTGGTCTTTCAAGGGTAGTCTAATAATTAAGACAATTATTAACCTATTGTTTATGTTTATAGTACTATTTTTTTTTTCTTGTCTGGTTATTCTAGCCAAGTCAAATCCCACTGGATGAGAACATCTTGGTGTCTCGATATATTAGTAACCCGCTACTGATTGATGGTAAGTATGTAGATATAACAAAAACCGTTTTTTAGAAACAACAGCATTGTTTTGTGTTCCCAAAATATTCTTTCACTTTATTTCGCAGATTTTAAGTTTGATGTACGGTTATATGTATTGGTGACGTCATATGACCCAGTCATCATCTACGTCTATGAAGAGGGGCTTACTAGGTGAGTAATGTTTTAATTAATTCTTATGACAATAAATGTAATTAAGATAACACATATTGACAGACAAATATAGATGCAAAAGCTGTAAGTCACATCTGTGTATATCATTTAGTTTTTTCACTATTGTACAGGGTGTGGCAGAAATACTTCCCACATTTTAAAGGTTAAAAAAAAAAGGAAAAAAGTAACATCTATTAAAAAAAATATTTCACTGTTGTTTAAACAAAGGGTTACAATTTTGACTCATTTGGTTTTAAAAATTACATCCTCTAAACAGTGGCCTCTATTCTCCGTACGCTATTGTAGACGATTTCTAAATTTTCCCTTTACCCAAAGAGTCATTCCTCGCAGTGTTTCTGCAACTTTTTGACAAATAGTATCCGTTAATTCTTCATTGATTTCTGGTTGATGTTTGGAGACTTCAGCTTTCAACCCTAGAGAAAATAATCGTGTGGCTGGGATCAGGCGACCATACGGGTCATCCAATGTCACCGCATTAAAAGAAATCAAATGTCTTGGAAACAGCTCTCTTAGAGCTTCCACTGATGTTCTCGCTGTGTGTGCGGTGGCTCCATCCTGTTGAAACCACTCATCGTGACTCCTAAGGTCTGTTACTTTTGGTTACAGAAAAGTCTACAGCATCTCCATATACTGGTCAGATGTTATTGAAACCGAGTGGCTTCTCTCCTAAAAAAATATTAAGGTCACCTAAGTTTGAAACTGCGCACCATACAGTCACTCGTTCGCTGTTTAGAGGTGTTTCATGAAGCTTGAAGCCAGAATGGTATCTGAAAAGAAATGGTAAAGCATTAGCAACATAAAGGCATCATTGCCACTTACCTAAGTTCACTAGCACTACGTAGGTGACCGTTTAAAATATGGGAGTTTTTTTCTGCCGCACCCTGAATTTATTCACTTTTGTGCTCGTCTGAAGAGTTTGACCACTAGATGGCAGCAGGGACATTTCTGTTTAAATAGAACAAATCTTCAGTACATTTTTTTGTTGTTTTATTACCCTTTATTACTGTGTCCATGGTGCTATATCTGCATATTGTAATGTTTTCATTTCTTTCTTACCCACAACTACAACATTAACAGTGATTTTATTTTTTACATTTTTGTCTTTTTTATGTATGTATGTATTTATTTATTTATATTTTTTAGTTTTGTAATTTGCCAATGCATATTGTGAACTAAAGTCTCTGAAGACATCCTTGAGAAAATAAACCACATGGAACTGGTTAGATATTGGCTAGGTGTGGCATCAGGAGATTGAGGGATCAGGTTGACTGGGATGTGTGTAAAATGGTTAGTCTATTACTATTAGCCTTGGCATAAGCAATGCCTTCACTGAATGATGCTTCAGTTTATATTAACCATTATTAAGTGCCTTCCTTAAATTTTGGTGGAATTTTGAGGCCAACTTTTAGCTTAGACATTCCAGTGGCTTTGCAGGCATCCAAGGGTTCAGTATGCCAGGAAATTCCCATTATTCTACATGTGGTGACCACTCAGTGAAATACTGCAGGGTTGTACACTGACAAGACAGCTGTACCTTGAGAGAAGAACAAAAGTATATATTTAAAATGTGTATAATACATTTAACTGGCAGTATGTAGTTTATCATTCGAATATTTGTAGATTACATAACAGGACAGGCCTTGATGTTGGTTGAAAGCTGATTTCTTTCTTTTCTTTTTTTTTTTTTTGGTTAAGCTTTGTTTTGGTAGTTTTTTCAATCAGAAGACTATGTGAGAGTCAGCAGAGTATGTTATTAAGCTTGCAAGCCGTTATTAAGCCTTTGTGTTATAAAAGTAATTCTAGTTCAGGAATATTAGTGTATATTAGTGCATATTTTGGTCTAAGCACCCGCATTTATGAGATCTTTTCTCTGTTTGATTTGCAGATTTGCTACTGTGAAGTACGACCATGCTTTGAAGAACACCAGGAACCAGTTCATGCACCTCACCAACTACAGTGTAAACAAGAAGAGCAGTGACTATGTCAGGTAAGGTTGAATTGATTCTAACATTACAGCTATGTACTCCTCTTTTTTATTCCACCCATTCCATGTGGTGAAAGCTGAAACATTTTTCTTTAGATTTATTAAGATTTGGACTGCATATTGAGATGTGTATGTGCAGTTATAACATAACAGATTTCTCCTTTCAGAGTTAGTGTAGTAAATTAAAGTGAATGTGACACTGATTAGAAAAGATTTTAGCTGTCCTGAACAGTTAAATCATCACTCACTGTTGTTCCTTGTTCCGAACTGGAGAAAGAATGCATTCTCAGCTGGGAGATAATCCCGCTTGTTTGTTAATCATGTCAACATTGTTACACTGTGCTCATTGGTCAGTGCTGTTTTGGCAAAGCCAGACACTGAGGACCTTGTCTTCCTTTTCAGCTGTGATGACCCCGAAGTAGAGGATTATGGGAACAAATGGAGCATGAGTGCAATGCTGAGGTATTTAAAACAGGATGGAAAGGACACGGCATGTGAGTAAAGGCAAACGTTCGCGGATAACTCTCACCTGCTCTCGTACACTGGAAAATAGTCTTTCCTTACTCTTCACTTCAGGAACATCAAATTACACCTCCTTATGATGAAATTACACTTTCATATGCGTTTAAAGGTGCTGTGTGTAAGAATGGTAGTTTAGAAGCAAACTTTGGTGCAGTTTGGTATGTGAGTGAAGATGTAGGTGGTGTTACTTAGTTTATCTTCCAATGATGATTATGATACTGTGTTGTGAATAAAATCATTGTTGCAAGTTGACAGTGTAATACTGGCTTCAGATTAAAAGTAGTTATGGCATGCATGTGATGGCGCCGTAGGTGGAAGTCACTGTGGTTACAAACACTGAGTGGCAGAAACAATAAATTGTGAAATTGGCAGTGTTTGCATTTGGCTTGAAAGCCATAAACACACTGACAAATCCTCCTCATCTAAAATGGGAAAGAGCTGTTGTGTGATTGACTGTACAGATAGATTCAACAAGAACACGGTCTTATAATGAAAGCTTAACCTGGGTTTACACTGGGGCAACAATGTCCACCATCTCAATGATTCAAAAAAGCACGGAGCTCCACGATTTATGACCACGCTCAGAGCACGATTGGGGTATAAAAAGATGGCAGGGTGCATCCAGGAGACTCCCCCTACGAAGGAGCATTAAGGTCTGTTATGCTTTGGTACGGTCTGTTAAGCTCTGCTATGATTCCCACATTCTATCATGATTGCCGTCAAATTGTAATAATTGGTAGTTACATTTTTGACAGTCAAAAATCATCACAATTCTATCAAGTTCCCTGAAGATCATCACGATTCGATCACACGATTCCCCCATGCTCATCTTGATTCTCTCAAATTGTAAAGATCATGGACATTGTGGCCCCAGTGCAAACCCAGGTCAAGTGGGAGGGCATCAGGCAGTTTCCAGGCAGGTATATCCACAAAACAATCAGAGGGAGCACTTTGGTAGAAAAGATGGAAATAACCAAGAATTAGATCTAATGGAACTGGGGGGAGAAGGAGGAGAAGAACCAACCTGTTTTGACCTAAATCTGGCCTTCTTCAGGGCTAAACCATGGGCTAAACAATGAAGTAACCACACCCCTTTCTAGTCTGGAATGTAATTAGTATCATCACACTCAGCTTGAAGAGCAGGAGCAGGGTGAGCACCTAAATATAAATAAAATTATATTCAATAAATTAAACAATATCAGACACCAAATCATATCCATAAACAAAAATGCAATTTTATTACAGATGTATAAAAGCTAAAGAAAGCATGTATGGATAACTTCAATGTGCAGAAATTGTATTCAACTGGAATCATGGGACCAAAACATGTGTGTCAGGTATCTTAGTTTTTTGGAAAAGAGAAGAGAGTAAGGGGAGGGACCCTACCAGAAGAAATGTAATGATCGTGCCAGAGTATTTGAACAAACTAATCACGATTAAACAACAGCCAAAGTGTGAGTTTGTGTGGATGAGACCCTCCACTCACACATTTACTGTAAATTTCATCTTTGGACTAAACACGTTATATGAGTTTAAAAGTTACAAATCCCTAGAAGCTTATGAAGAGTTTTTTAGTAGCTGATTGCAAAGTCTGCTGATTTACAAGCTGGCAACCTGTGAGAGCACAGTCATACTCGCAAACGTAAAGGGTAAACTCCTTTTTGGGACAATTTTTAAAACAAACAATATAAAAAACAGCATTTCCTTGTTTCTGATGATTGTGATGGCTGCTCCAACTTTCTAGAGATATACTGCACCCTATTTTTGTGGAGTGTGAGGAATGAATTTCACATGCAGCCAGTTCTTTTGCACCTTTTGAGGCATAGATTTTAAAAATCAACCTAGAACTAAACAGAAAATGATCAAACTGTTCTTAGTCTGTGTGACTAACATGCAGTGTTCTCTGTTGTATGTCAGTGCTGATGAGTCAAATAGAAGACCTGATCGTTAAAGCTGTGCTGAGCGCAGAGTTACAGATTGCTAAAGCGTGCAAGATGTTTGTCCCTCATCGCAACAACTGCTTCGGTAAGAAAATGAGCGATGATCACTAATCACTTATTGTATTGGGTGAAGTAGAACATGGAGAATTAATCAGATCAGGGAAGTATTATCTACCGAGGCTAAATTCTCCACGTCATACACAAGATGAATTTTACAATTGTTTTAATATATAATAAAACAATTTTGCACCCCAGGCTTGGTCACTCAAATGAATATTCAGCAACACCAGCATAGACACCATGTGTCCGATGTTCATTGTTTAAGGGGCAAGCACCATTTACTCATCAGAAAAGTACTTTCAATCTTTGAAAGTAAATACTGTAATTTCACTAAATTAAAAATGTAAATTACATATCTGTTTCTTAAAATATGGACTATGTTCAATGTAGATTTAATACCTTTGTTTCTAGATCTTTTGTTACTGAGTTGCAGCAGGGCTGTGTGAATTTTATTCTTTTATTGCTATTCTTTGGCGCCATTACCTCTGTTAGTATTGGCATTAATTTCTCCTTTCCTCTCTCCTTTTTTTGGCACAAAGTCTCTGCTAATCTCCCTCTTTTTGGCATTCATTTCACACTCCTTTTTCCTCTGTCAATCCCTCTAACAGCTAAGAGAAATGGTATTAGGGCGAGCATTGTCTAAACCACCCAGGAAAACACCCCCTCCCCCTCCCACCCCCAATTTCTCTCAAACCTTTCCATCTATCTATTTATCAATCATCCGTTTAGCACTCTTATATGTTTGCAGACATAATAATTTCCTAGGAACTGTTGATTGTTTCTGTGCCAAATGTTATAAACCAGCCCTAAGCTAGACTATCTAAAAAATCACCCTCATAAAGATGGTATCTCTCTTGTTCCCTTTTGCACATTCCTCAGTGAGGTGTCAGTGAGCTCACAGGGTAAGGTTGTGGTTATGCATATAGCAGGCTGTAGGGTCATTGCAAGTTTGCGTCAGAACAGTACGTGACAGAAGAGGAGCAGCACATGCAGGTGCAGACGTCACTGGAATGTAATAGATATGAAAAGATACTGATAGGGTGCAAAAAATAACATGAAGCAGAGTAATTACATATGATAAAAATAAGAGATGTGTGAGGTTTAGCTTGTTGTAAAAGAACCATTAAATACTGAAAAAAAAAAAGTATATAGTCAAAAAAAAAGTTGCACACTCTAGTATTTTAATGGGGTGCATTTAGCCTTGATCACAGCATGTAATCTCCATTGTTGCTCTAGTTGGTCATATATACTGGCACCCCAGAGTCCTGACCTTAACCTTATTGAAAGTCTTTGGGATGTGCTGAAGAAGACTTCATGGAGTGGTTAAATTTATTATCAAATTAAGATGTTGGTGAGAAATTAACCAGACACTGGATGGAAATAAATGTTATGTTGCTTCAGTTTGTTGAAATAATGGCATGATTACGTGCTGTAAGCAAGGCTTAATGCACTCTATGAATGAACTTGTTTTTGGTTTTGTTATTCAATGTGCATATATCCACTTCTAAATTACATCCACATTCCCTTTTGCCTTTGTTCTTGAAATAATGCAGAAAAAGTGTGTATTCATAAGCATAATTCTTTCGTACCTTGTATTTCTGCTACTACTGGTACAACCAAATATATAATTTGAACATGAGAAGAGAGAAAGGTGTAAGGACATAAATCCAAATTCACAGATGCTAAGCTGAGTTTTCAGTCCAAAGCAAACACTCTGCTTTGGTCACGGTGGATAGGGGTAATTTTTTTTTTAATCTTGACTTGCCATTCATTTTCCCAACTGCTGCGCGCTCTGTTTTTACACTCACAGGCCTATTCTTGTGATACTAAGAAAAAAAGTTCAGTTTCAGACGTATGCTGAATTCTTTGTATCATTTTGTTGTCCAAGTTTACTCTCTTCTCTTTTGTTTAGGAACAATAAACTCTATTCTTTCAATGAATGAAAAGAAAGAATTTGTCCAAATCCTCAATATGTGTTCAGCATGTTGAGATCTGGTAACTGCATAGGTCATGACATATGATTTACATCGTTTTCATACTCATCAAAACATTTGTACATGTGTAAAGGAGCACTGTCTGAAAAGAGCTGAAAGAGACCACTTCCAGTGAGATTGGAATATTTCATGAAAGGATAAAGATGGTCAGTCAGAATATACTAATAATAATATTCTTTATTGTACCATCCACTGCATTCCTAAACTTTTTTTCTTCTCTTGGCCACAGAGGTTTATGTAGCGCCATATAAAATCAAACAATATTTGAACGTGCTATCATTACAACTTTGTGAACCAAGCACTACACGATTAGTTTAATCCTTAAAAGAGTGTGTAAGTTTATAGAACTTATCTTGCAGTTTGTTCATAGCTAAACGGTAAACCTCAGTGTTTTTCTTTACTCAAGTATTCCAAGGCAAGGATGGAAAGGACAATAAATAAGATTCAGTTCAGGATTTGAAAGCATTAAGTAGTCTACAAAAGAACAGGCTCCATTGTTTTTTCCAGTTTATGTACCATCTCACCCGACTTTGGATGAAGGCCTTATGGGGGTGTTAAACACATAATTCTGATACTTGCCAAACGATTCCCTTAGTCGTTTAGGGACCATAATATACTTTATGATTCGATTAAGCAATGTTTCCTGGGGGGTCTTATCTGAATGAGCCACTGTAACTTAATTCTTTATTGCCCCCTTTTCTTCAGTGATGCCGAAAAAAGATTAGCTTATATGGCGTGAGAACAAACGGGACTGTGTGTATGTTGGCACAAAACTGTGTGTATACAATGGATAATCCATTTCTTTAGAATATTGTACTGTAGGTCAAATACTCTGTATGGCTTTCTAAAGGAGCCATCTATGTGGGAATCTGTCAATTAACAGATATCCATGTCTTAAGTTAGTTTTTCTTTTAACTCCAGCTCATGATTAATTGACCGGCAGATGGCATTACATAGATCCGATTAGCCAAGTCAAAGGCTATTTTATTTCATGCCACATGTATAGTCTTGTGCTGTGTATTGTGTGCTTTCGTCTTTTGTTTTAAGGTACCACTACAAATTTGAATTGAGTTTGAAAGAGTTTTTTATGTTTAATTATTTATTTGCTAGATTTTACAAAATTTTTTGCTCAAAAAAAAAAAAAGCTCAAAAACCCAGAGCAGTCATACAAAATTAATTGCCTTAAGTGTAAAAGTGTAGGAATTCCCAGCATTAGTTGATTTGTTTGATTTCACTACCGACGAAAATATGGTTGTTAACTGTTAGGCTGCTATATATTTTTCCATTATAATTTAATACTGTGATTGTATATATTTATGTGATTTTGTTATTTTTGTTGTCTCACTCACACACACACACACACACACACACACACACACACACACATATATATATATATATATAGTGGCTTGCTGAAGTGCTTGTATAGGCAGGCATGAGCCACTATAATGACTTTCAGCAGTGTTACTAATGCTAATGCTAATAATAATAATAATTGTAGTTCTAATTTAGACATATAGTTGGATGCTGTGTCCAACCTACACTTACTTCCACGACTGTTTCTCACAGTTCCCACTCATCCAACCATTATCTATTCTGCCTATGCATCAGGACTAGGGAGAACCTGGGGCCAAGCCCATCTTATTTTAGATGAGAGGTGGGGTATATCCTGAAGAGGTTGGCAGTGTATTGCAGGGCTAACAAAGAAATGACAGTCATTTCATTGTTCTCATGTATGTGACTGTTAAAAGTTATTTTATTCCTAAAATCTTATGTAATACTTGCATTTTAGTGGATGCTAATGTTGTATCCGCAAACGTAAAGGCATGCTATATGCATATAATTTATGATTCATGCAATCAGTATGAATACTATGCCAAATAATTACAAGTGATTACATCAAGTGCATCACATTAAGTATATATGAGATGGGCAATATGACATGCTGTTTCTCAGCCAACTTGGCCATGGTGTGGAAGTTTTGGTTTATGCATAGATGACACAGTATTTATGTGAAGGCTCTTACCTTTATTGACCATCTTAGTCTCTCTTTTCTTGCTGTCCCTCATTATGCCTGGTATATTGTAGGTCTTAGCAGAGACTAGCCAGTAAACTATCTGTACCTAAGGCATGACCACTGTCATGTTGGCAAAAATTCTGGAAGGTTAAGCTGCTTCCCAAGTTAAACCTTCAGCTTTTAGATTGTATTATTTCTGTGCCAGTTGTGGCATTCCCTTTGTCTTAGACTATGACAATTCTCCTTTTGTCCTGGGCCTTAGAACTATGTTGTGTGATGTGTAGACCCTGGTCCATCCTAAGACAGTGTCTCAACAAGTACACCCTGTTACCCATTCAGGGATCACCTCCTTGCAGCACTTCCCTTGTACAGAGGTACTCACTTTTCACCAGGCTGCTGATTCAGCTTGTTGTTTCAGCCCTACTGGCCTATGTTGCAAAGGATTTAAGGTCATTAAAGCCACATGCAGTAGAATCTGCTGACCACATTCTTCAGGTCTCCACAGTGGAGAATAGTGAGAGACTAAGAGGGATTAGGGGATTCTCATAATGCTATGCTGGTATCCTCAGCTAATGACTTGTCTACAGCTGACAACCAGGCTTCCAGCTTGTGGTCAGTTGCTCAGATGGATATTTTTTGTTCATGCAAAATTCAAATTTATTTGTCACATACAAATTATACACAGTACAATATGCAGTGAAATGCTTAGTACGACTGTCCAGAATGTAAAGAATTAATCAGATAAATATAAAATGTAAAAAGTATATAAAAAAACAAGGTTAGAAATTGTAAAAATATATAGAATAAAATAAAATAAAATATACATCTGAGAAAAAATATGTATATATATCGGATACAAGTGTAATATAAAGCAATGTATATGAGAATTTATTGCAGTGATTTTGCTAGTAAAAATTAAAGATTAAAGCAGCCTAGCTTCCAAGCTGTTTCTTGGTTTCTCCGTAAAAGATGTGTTTGGAATATAGCCGATAAGGATGTATTTTTATCAACTGTGTTCCATACTTAAACACTGAATATTGACAATTATTTTGACTCGTTATTAAACAGGGGTTACAATCAGGTTCTCCATCAAGGATGTGATGGGAGATTGCAGAGTACCGTCCCTGAATGTAGACTCTTTTATAGTCCATCTCAGCTGACTTAAGGGTCCAGTCTTACTACACACAGCTGTGATAAATGTTGGAACTGAAAGGTTTGATTTATTAAGTCACCATGAACTATTAGCAACAAAAACATGACTAAATATTTTATGTGTGATATTTGAGTTCAACTTTGTGTTTCCCGGCTCTGTAAGCCCACAGCTTCCAAACAGGCTAAACTAGGTGTGTACGTGAAACATCACACACTGGACTCGGGAAAGTGTGGAAGGGAAAACATGTCCAGTATGGCTGAAAACGGTCCTCACGTGCGCAAAAAGTGGAAAACCAGAAACATACGCTCAATGGAATTTTGGACAGATAAAGCTTGCATAAAGTTCCCGCGAGGGGACTGGATCCTTGAATAACAACCACAGCGTTCGGGCGGGCTGCGAACCGACTCCGAGAAGACTCGATTCACTGATTCAGATATACATACAGTGTGTATATAAAGGCTTCAGAGTCGATTCTGCCCCGTTTGAGGAAACAGCCCACATGTTCCAGAAGCGTCATTTACATTAATAAGAAATCTTAAGGTTAGTTAATACTTCATGGATGATCAAATTACTTTAACAGATTGTAATGAGCTGTACCATGCATTCATACATGCATCTAAAATATTAATAATAAAAATAATAAAAGGTTTAATATATATAATATATACATAGTACTGCACTCAAGCATCTATAAAAATTAGTAGCTACAATATATACATTGTACTGCACTCTTTATGTAGCTACTAATTTTTATAGATGCTTGAGTAGATTTAAATACGCCATATATTTATACACAGTGGTGCTACGTGATATATTTTCATATTTTTGTTGGTGTATAATTAAGATACACAATATGGAGTTGAAATGTGATCACAGACGATGCTCACCATGCAGTGTTTCCGAGTCGCTCTTCACTCTCATCTCCATCCTCTTCACTGAAACATGACCCCAATCCTTCCCGCCATGGGTTCATAAACATTCCCTAAATCATGAATAAAACATTACCTAAATCATGTTCATCAATGTCAGGTTCACAGACATCGCTCCAATGGTCGTTAAATCGACTAGAAACTGATGGGGACTCTGAGGCTGCATGCTTACACGCTGTTAACAAACCTGTGAGACCAGTTTCTGACGTCACCACATTTGCTGCGTGTTGGAGAGCTAATGCTCCCTCAAAAAAACTGGATTTATTTCTTTGTTATCTACATACTTTCTTGTTCTAATGATTTCAACATGCTTAGCAGGTAAGATTTAACATATTTAAGTGTACTCATATCCTACATAAGACTGGACCTTTTAAGCATATTCTTGGCAGGTGCAAATACCCTTCCAAGGCTGTGCCAAAAGGATGCAAAGACTCCCATACCAATCCTGTAAGAATTCCACTGTAAGGTACTCTAATTGTATAGGGCATTGTATACCAGTCTTACAAGCTTATGTGTGATCACAGTGCAACCAGGCCCTTCTGGGACCTGGACATGTCAGTTTGGTGGCTTTCAAAATGACCAGAGATATGATCACAAACTTATTTGATGTTTCTTCCATTGCACCCCTTTCTTAGTATGACCACTTATATTGATTTAGAATTCTTCAGTATGTTTTCCAAATGCTTATTTTTCTCTGCTGGAAGATTTTGCAGTGTCTGCATCTGGACAGTCCTTAACAAACTATTTTCTAAAAAAAAATTAAATAACAATTAAATAAATTAAATTTTATTCAAATCTTAGGTTTTTATTGTCAAGCTGTCAAGGCCTGGGGGGCAGCAGCAGCCTTATGGTTAGAGAAGCGGGTTTGATTCCTGAACCAGCAGGGAAAATGTTGCTGCGGCAGGGGGAGTGAGCTGCACCTTCTCTTCCTCAAACTTCATGGCTAAAGTGCCCTTGAGCAAGGCACCTAACCCCTAACTGCTCTCTGGGCGCCCCAGTGTGTGGCAGCCCACTGTTTATGTGTATGTGTGTGCTCATTTTGGATGGCTTGGTTGCAGATTGCAACAATTTCCCTTGTGGGATTAATACAGTATGTCCAAAAAAAAGACTTTCAATGCTGTATCTTTTGTTTTGGTGTGACTGGCTGAGACTGTAGCAATGAGCATACGTTCCTTATTGTAATGTTGATACTTCATCTCTGACCTCAGGCAACTGCCTCCACCCATTGTTAAAATGTTTATAAAAAGCCACCCAAACTGATTAGAAAACAATTTGTTATGAAGTAATGGCGCAATGTTAGATGTCACAACAATTGAGACAACCACTTAAGTCCTATCTAACACTTGTGTTATTGCTCTTGTGGCCTGCTTTCTTATGTGGCTGTTACTGGGGTTTTGGTTTTCAGCTAGAATTCAGGGCTCAGTTTTCCTTCGCTTTCTTCCATTACCCAGAAGCTTCTTAAAAAACTTTGCTCTTGATCTTCTCTTGTTGATATTTATTTATTTTCTTAACTGTGCATATTTTGTGGTTACATTAATAAGGCCTCCTGGTATATGGTGAACAGCCAGAGAGCAAGTCTGCTTGTGCGGGCTGAGGCAGTGGGGAAGACCGGCGTCTGCTCCTAATTGAGGGAAAATGTGTAGCACATGGAGTTTGGTTGGCAGTTTGGTGAGGAGTGTGCGTGCAAGTGTGTGTGGAGGGTGCTTGAGGTCTGCTTGTGTGCAAGTGTCAGGGCCTCCAGGGAGCATAAAAGGTTATGTGCACATTTATCATCTTGTGTATTCTGTGTATCTTTCCATAATCTTGGGTTTTAGTGGCACTCTTCTTTTCTTTGCAGGGATTCTATGTAAATAAAATTGTATTTTATTTTGTAGAATTTTAACCTCTGAAAGGACAATTTTTAAAAAGTGAGAGGAAACAAGCATTGAAAGTAAGAAGAAAAAAGAACTACTGTTTAATCATTTCAACCTCTAATGTTACTGTCCATGGCAGGGTTTATATATAATCTGCAGTCCCATCGGATCCCGCAGCCCATTTCTAAATACCTGTATTGTTTTCAGAATTAATAGCAATGGAACATGATATCTGACAAGAATCAGCACTTAATAAAAACCTGACCAAATTAGATGCAGCATTTTCGTTAGCTTTGTTTAGAAGAACACAGTGCTATCTATGAAGCTGTACATAATTAAAGTGGTCCACACAGCACTAAGCTTTATTATAAAGGGGAGAGGACTTTTTGTTCAAGTCACATGTTTTTTTTAATTACTGGAGGATTATGGTGGATTGTTAGTGACATACTCCCAGTAAAATTATTAGTCAATATCTTCCAATCAGTGTCTGAATTAAATAGGAACTGCATACAAAGGGCTGAAGGATGCTTTGCAGCTGTTGTCAAGTAATAAGTGATCATCCTCTTCATGGCCATATCTAGTAGTGTGAAAGAAGTGCAGTGAAATCTGATCACTGATGCAGAGACACTCAAAAAAGTCATACTCTTGCCAGTAGCAGCACCTCCACTGTGTGAGATCCAGGAGCAAAAAGGGTTCATTTGAACTCCCTCTTTGCTAAAAGGGCTTTATTGTGCAGCCTTCTCTGCCTGAGAGGCTTAAGATAGGGATAAATATTGCAGAGGCTGTGGAATTGCCAGGTGCCTTTTTCACACTTGGAAAATACTTTTCCAGCTTTTCCTTGACGTGGCATTAAAGGGGACAGGGCCAATATAGATTCAAGTTTGTGTAAATATTTAATATGCTTATTTAAATATAACCACTCCTTTTGCACTTTAAGGAATAAGAAGTGTTTTTTTATTACTTTAAATTTTGCTGTATGTAATATAAAGATCACATCTACATGAGGCCTTATTTTGCTTCAGGTTTCACAATGGAACAAAAAATATTCTGATTTGAAAAGGGCAGTACAAGCAAAGAAACCCTCAAGCAACTTTCTACTAAAGGAAGAGTGGTAAAAAAATATTCGGCAAGTCAGTGTCGGAGGCTTGTGGACAGTTATGCAAGTTATGCAGCTTCTGAAGCCAACGGTGTACTTACTGTCTCACATTGATCTGTTTGCTAAATAAATGATTGAAAAAGGCTGAATTTCCTCAATTTGCTCAAGCAGATTGCATTTGACTGTAGCCACTCTGTTAAGAGACGTTTGGTTGTCCAAACATGTTGAAAAAAAATTATAGGAAGGACTTATTTTTTTCATATGACAGAATAACCTTGTTGTGTGACATTATGTTGTTTGGTTTGTCATTGATGGTGAGATGCTCAACCCATTTTCGGAAAGGGACATCTTCCAAAATGCAGTAAACAAAAAACCCTAAATTCTATAATTTGCTGATTCATGTGTACCTTTTATTTAACAGAACAAAGTACAAAGTAAATATTTTTATTATTTTTACTGGCAAATTGAATTGCATTTTGTAAATATGAACAGAGCTAAAATACATGGGACAGAAACATGTTAACCATTGTGATACATAGCCTTTTTTTTCAATTACACTTTTAAATTATTTGGACACTGAGGATAATTGTTTAATTTTTGCCATGGTATGTCATTTATTTATTTATTTTTGCTTGATCCAAGACTTGAGCTTCAGCAGTTATTTATCTGTTCTCCTCATGGTATCAGTGCAATCAAACACACTACAAAACCCACATAGTTGTAGCTCTTACAGAAAGAGGCCTGATACTGTCCTTGTGAAGTCAGCAAGGACGTAACCTTGATGGCAACATGCTCTCTAAAATATGACCTTGATGGCAACATGTTAATTGCACTTTCACAATGTTGTAACTCACACATGCTGGTACATTACAGTAGTAATATCACAGTTAAGCAAAACATATGTGTACATATCATTGTTTAATATGGTAATTATGAAATTTACAAATGAATTACTCATAATTCAGTAAAAGTTCTCACTTATGTAAAATAATATTGAATACAGACAGTATTTCAGGATAGATTCACAATTATAATTTATGATACAGTTAATAAAATGATTGTAATTTTATATACTTTGTTTCATTCTCTTTGTCAGTAGATTCTTGTTTTATAAATTATTAAGAAACAATATAATAATGAAGCATTTTATATAAACAATTGTTTAACAATAAACAAAACAGCTTTGAATCGAATCTTTAATTGTGTCCCAATTTTAAATATTAATAATCATACATATTACATAAATACATATTGAGTTAAACTGAAATGTGATTGTTTTTAACAAACAAGTTCTAGTACAACCAAAAATAATTGTTTAAAGTTATAAACTATATGCTTACATTTGACTCAAAGCATTAATATTTATTCCTATATGTTTTTGTGATTCTTAATTTGCTTCATGTGAAAAATAGGCGTAAATTTTCTTTGAAAACATGAACATTTATTTAAAAAAAAAATTTTTTTTTAAATAAATAAACCCCCCCCCCCCCCCCCCCCCCCCAAAAAAAA
>JAOUQZ010000002.1:18902302-18913331 GCA_028564935.1 Neosilurus hyrtlii
TTTTTTTCAAAAAACAACCCCCCCCCCCCCCCGCCCAAAAAAAAAAAGGGCTAGCGCTTGACATGTACCCTATTTGCCGGCACTCGACTTGTAAGATCCCAAGATGGCGCCTGCCAAGCTTTACCAAAATTCACTTGTTGCGCCGTCTACCTTATAAATGGTCTGTGGTTCTACTGACTTTCAGTCCATCTGAAGATATGCTCAGGCCTTGAGAACTTGAACACATTTCTGCATAGAATTTATATAAAGATTTCTCTTTGCATAATACAGTATCAGGTTGCGTTTCCAAGTGGCAGACTGTGTTAGGTGACAAAGATTTTCTGACATTCTCTAGAGCAGTATAAGATTACATTGGTTACAGTAGTATGATGATTTCTCAGGCTGTGCCACCTGAGAACCTGAAGTTTGCACGCATCCAACAGTGGTTTTTACCCTCTCCCTCTATGCACTGAGGTGTCTGAATTCCCCGAATTCTTTCATAATATTATGTGTCAGTGGCATTATATACAATACTGTAGATGTACATCCTTTGGTGGACGCTAATTTAATACCCAATCAGCCAACCAGCTCACCTGCTACAAATTAGAAAATCGAATATAGTGTAAACTTTTTATCTTATTTTAACTCTGTCCCATCCTTTGTTGAGTGCTGCAGGCATCAAATTCCAACTTTTATTTATATTAAAAAAATGCAAAAATAATTTGTTCAGTAGAAATATTGAAGATCTTTTCTTTGTACGTGTGACAGTTAAATAAAGGTTTTCGAGAGCATAAAAATCATTTTGTTTATATTGTATAATATCTCATGAAAAGTATAAGCTTTGTGGTTCGAGGTTGCCAGCAAGAATAAATAGCCATATAGCATCTGCTGCAGAGTGAAACAGCCAACAGATGGCAAAATGGCCGAGTGAGAGCTTTGCAGATGTTGACTTTCATAAGTAACATTCTTTTAAAGTCATATTTGTCACAATGCAGTTTTAATAATTTTTGAGTTGAAGATTAAGAAGCCCTTATGTGATTCTCAGCACAGATGTTTATTTTTTATTTTTTGTCATTCAATTAATTCATGAAAGGCACCCTAGCCTATTTTATATTGTTGTTTTTGACTTGACTTTATCTTTGTTCATATTGCCTTTGAAGACTTGGCCAGTTTTGCTTTAATAAAAATATCACATTTTATTGAGTTTATGAGAGGGCCTGTTACATGTTTCTTATCTTGGTCTGTCTTTAATCTCCTTCATTACATTGGGGGTATTGAATTTAATCCATGCTTTTCTTAGTAACTGTCTTTGGAATAGAATATTCTTCAGATGATTGGATATTTAATATGGGCTTAATCAGTAGCAGAAAAATGCCTGCTGTCACAAGGCAGACTGTGGAGCCCATGATGAGGCCTCTTTAGAGGCTGCCTCCATGTTGGGGTGCTTGAGAAGTTGGCTGCCGCATTCTATCCACCGAACTAATTTCGTGTGTGTCTTTGCGTGTGTGCATATATGTGTGCATGCTTCTGTCTGCAGAACTGTATGGTTTTGATGTTCTCATTGATTCCAACCTCAAGCCATGGCTTCTGGAAGTAAACCTCTCTCCATCATTGGCATGGTGAGTGACATCGGTTTTGACACTATAAGCTCATACTTCTGTATTATTAGTTTTTCCAGCTTTTCGTGGGCTTAGATTTTATATAGCATTTTATTTATTTTAGTTTACTGATTTGAGTTATAATTTGGTAGCCTTTAATTCTGGCCAAGTGTGTCTGCTTTTTATTATTGTCTTTTATGTGTTTTGTATTGATTTCTTTAATCTTTTAAATTATTTAATTCTGGGGTTATTATCCAGTTCTGTGTTTTTGGAAATGTTTATATTTTTCATTGTTTAACCATCACAATGTTGCCCTTGTTAAGTCACTCTGCTATTTAAGGTTGTTAATTTTTTCCTGCTTCCAACACATTAACTCAGTGAACTGACTGTTCACTTGCTCTAATGCATGCCACTCCTTGGCAGATGCCAGTGTAATAAGATTATCAATATTATTCACCTTACCTGTCAGTGGTCATAATGTTTATTATGTTATGGATGATGACTGTATATACTTAATTTTATATCTATTATTTACCCGTACACATTTTCACAGGAGCTCTCATGTTATTATGGATTTTGCTTAATATATTGGGATAAAAATTTTTTCATTTATACAATTAATTATATAATTACATTGGTTCCTGAATTTTTCAGACACTATATGGAGGCTAGCAATGCTGTTCTTGATTTGTTTGTTTTCAGAATTTTTATTTATTTATTTTAAATTGTATTAAACATATCCTAGGGGCAGTGGTGGCTTGGTGGTAAGGTGCTGGATTACTTATCCCAAGGTCGGGGGTTCGAGCCCCACTATCAACGGGATGTCACTGCCGTCCCCCCAGTTATCAAAGACTGGCCATGTCTCTCACTGTCTATGGTGAGAGGCATGTGAAAGAACCATTGCTGATTTTCGTCAAGAGTAGGCAGCCGATGGGCTGGCGAGCTACCCAGGGTGTACTCTGCCCTCGCCAAGAGTCGGCTGAGATGGGCGCCAGCCTCCCCGTGACCCTAATTAGGATTAAGCGCTTCAGAGAATGAATGAATGAATGAATGAATAAACATATCCTTTAGAGTTTGTATTTCCTATGCATCCTCGGTGGTGTAAGAAGTGTGCTGTACTAAAAACCAATGATTCAACATCGAAAAGTGGATTATTTCCACCCATGTAGTTCTCGCAGTTTGTTAAACACCCTGACTCAATGACTGCCTTTATGTTGGTTTGGCAAATGGAAAAAGACATTTTTAATGAACTCTCAAACGAGCTGAGGGTTTTCCCCTTTAACACTACTTTGAGTGTGAGCATACTGTAAACATGCCCATAAACATTTTGTACAGTGAATCTTAAAATAGCCCGAGTTTCTCTTAGTTTCCTGCATTTTCTTTTTTCAAGCCTGTACTTCGGGGACTTTTTGGGATAACTAGTTTAAAATCTAATTTGACTCATGGAAAAAGACCTCTCTTTAAGAAAATTAACATTTAAATGTATAATTTCTTCTCTGCCAATTAGCCTTTTGAAAAGAATGGGGGTGGATGTTGAATAATAATCATGTCATTGTCTTTTTACTAAAATAATTTGAGTAGTACCACAAAATGGAATGAAGACTGTAGAATTACAGTACATGTTATGTGCATTTTGTCATACTTGAAAACATGAGCGATCCACTGTACTAGCATGTAAAAAAAAAATCACTGGATACACCTGTATTAACTATATAAGAGAATTCAAAAGGATGTAGAAAAAGGCAACTGCAATGCCAAGAAAATCTGACTGCACTTATGCATTGATTATGCATTGGTGCATGTTATTTATTTTGGTCTGCAGTCTGAAACTACAAAGTTTGGACATTGGACTACTAAAAGCACGTCACAGTCCTGCATTTTGTTACTGTGTGGTTTCATACAGGTAAATGTGGACAACAACACAATTGAGAACGTTGAGAATCAGTGCCCATGTTCATCTTTCTGTTCACTCATTTATCGAATAAATATGAATAATTAATCATTTAATGTTTCATTATTTGTATAATTGTTTGTGTGAATGGTGCACTAATGGTGCGTCACTTTAAATGTTGCCAAAAAGACCTTTTGAATGCAGGCCCTGACTGGGAAGTATGTGTGTAAACTATATACATGACTAAGCCATAAAAAATATAAGTAATGTTATACATCAGCTTTTTTTTTTTATCCTTTCAGGCTATACAATGTGTCATATACATCATTTCTATAGCTTTTATGTTGAATATTATGGTATATTTAAAGAAATGTATTCATTTCCATTGTTGTGTGTGTTTGATGTTTCTAGTGATACTCCTCTTGACCTGAAAATAAAGGCCAGCATGGTGTCTGATATGTTTTCTCTTGTGGGTGAGTTTCATGTTTTTTCTATCCATTCGTGTTTATACATAACAGTGGTTGAAGACTGCAAAGAATACAAAGCTATGACTGCCATTAATGACACCCCAGTTTACGCTCATGTACATATTGTTTCTGTGTAAAACGTCCTGATTTAACCCAAACAAATGGAAAGCATTTGGCTACATCTGGCTAAGGCCAAAGGAGAAAACTAATTTGAGAAAAAAAGAATAATTTCAGTATCATCGCGGTGCTCATGTTAAATGAAAATGAGTTCTTTTTGCTGTCCCCAAATCGAGTTAAAGTTATTCAAAAAATTAACATTTGAATTGCTAACAGCTGAATTGGTTTCATTTTGTTTCCCACTATGTTCTTCTTCACGCCACATGTAAGCCTAGGCTTGTATGTATGTGGGTTGTTACTCTATTTTTTTTCCTGTTTATGTAGCCATGTATTCCTTTTTTGCAGAATGGAAATTATCCTTTAGCTAAACATTGTGTTGCCTGGTGGTGGTTTAATTTATAATGCACATGAGCATTGTGGTATTATAAATATTCCCATTTAATGTTGTCAGTGACATGACCGTTTTGAGAGAAAACCACACAGACAATTCATTGGCATTAGCGTACCCATGCCTTGGAAGTATCGGTATAAAAGTATCATTAAATTCTTGTAGACTGTCTGAAAAGAAACTGCCTTTTATTAAATACCATCTGTTTATATGTAATTTATTAAGTCAGAGTCCTTCAGACATGTATATAGTGCTATCTGATGCTTATGGTCTAGATAAGGTGCATTTACAAAACTAACTTTCACCAGGTTTTAAACAGTACATTGTATCAGAAAGCAATGAGCAGTACTTTACATTTCTTGGGTTGTGGTTTTGCCCCTAGACTAAAAATCTTTTCCTGAAATTGTCTTATTTTCATATTCAGGTCAGTTTAGTTTGCCTCTGTGGTAAATTGAATGCATATATTTATAGCTCCTAGTTGATTTTGATGATGTAATATAATAAAAGGTCTAGACTTTTCTTTGTGGCCAGGCTCCTTGATGCCACAGGAGTGATGCCTAATAATGGTTGATTCATTTTATTCCTTCCAGGACTCATTAGAGGAGATGGGTTGCTTATAAATTTCTAAATAATATAAATCTGTTCTTTTTTGGACTGAGATATTAGCTTCTTTTGATAGTTGGATAGGTTTTTGTGGATAGATATAAATTGTGCATTTTGTTAGAATTTGAGTTCCAGGGGAGATGATTAGGTCTCCTTTATCAAATGAAATCCATCAGGAGATTGAAGACTGTCCCATGTTTTCTCTGACACTCAAAGCTAGCTAAAGAAATCGCTGAAAATTTTTTTTCAGTTTTCATGCTGTGTCGTGGGGCAGCTTAACACAATCGGCCTGTACTGTTCTCCATAAGTGAGTTTAGAGACACCACGATATGCCAGTGTCCCTGTTATAATGAGGGATGAGATAGCGTGCCCATCCTCCCTATCCAGGATGAAATCTAAATGTTGTGTAAGCTATACATTGTATACAGCAAAACAATATAAGTAAACAATAGAAATGCACATATTGTATTTACACTTTTCTGAAAGCACAGACAATTTTGCTTTCTTGCACTCCTGGCCACTGATGGCTGTTGGTTCTTCCAGCTGGTGTCCGCATGGGCCCGACTTAAGAAACCCAATAAGGCTGCCGCATTGCTGAGTTGATGTTGATTGGCTGTAATGCATCACTGACTTGCATGAGGGCAGCAATAGAACAATAAAAACACACAATCTTACACAAGTAGGAAGACAGACTTATGCAGGTAAATAAATGCTCATGGAGTGAATGCTGAAATCCGAAGCTTGCCAGAAATCATCTTTCACCCATCAGTACAGACATCTGTTAGGAGCTCCAAATTTAGGCAGTGTTTAAATCTATATATTATATAGGTTCATGTCTATAAATTGTCGTTAACAATGTTTTTTCCCCTATTCTTGCCTTCTTTAGTATCTTTAACTTCCAGAACATTATTTTGTAAAAATGTTACACTGCAAAAAATTGCAGTGTGTTTGATTTGAAAAACAAAAACGGACTGAATACAAGTAATATAATTTTATGGCATGGATTGATCATTTTACAGAACAGGACATCTTGGAATAAGTTAGTTTCAGTCTCGAAACAGGTTTAATAAACTCATGTTTGGTGAATATTATGTAACTATTTTCAAAATATTTGAACTTGTCAAGATGCCATTTTTGCTGTACATGACTAAAGATTTCATTAGTAAATGGTTTAATTGGACAACATTTTTCTGCCTCCAGGGTTCGTGTGCCAGGACCCTCTGATAAAACAGATGCTTTCAGATAAGACTGGATTTGATCCAGCTGTGAAAACCCACAAAACACAGGTAGGTATAGATGTTTTTAAATGACAAAGACATTCCTTCCAATGAAACCAAACAACTCAATACAAAACAATAATGTTGCATCTTGTTAATGCTTTCTCGTAAATTTACAAATAAATAAATTTATAACTTTATAACTGTGTAAAACTTTATGTTGCTGTTAAATTTGGAAAACTACTTTAATCTGTTTGAGGTGAGCCTTTGTAGCAAATTTGCATCACACCAAATTGCACAATTAACAGTTAATCTTTATCAAAACTGTTTTTGTTTTATGCTTCCTTTACTAAGAGCATTTTAAATAAGGTGAAAACTGCAGTTATGGTCATTATGCTTATAATTCACTGAGAGAATGTAATGAATTATAATGAATTGTCAGGAATTACATCTACTGTGGTTGATGACTAGCTTTTAACATGATGGGGCTATGACATGTACAGTTAACGTTTTGGCAACACTTAATTCAGACATTTTTGTGTTCCACTTCCATAACCAGGCAAATAGTAAAGCTAGAATTGTGTTCCAGGAGGGGGAAGAATATTTGTAGACGTACGTGTGTTTGTGGTGCAAACCATTCAGTGTTGCATGACTGATTTGGTTTCCTACTATTCTTTTTAACTTTCTGATTCATATCTTGGAATATGTAGTCTATAACTATTGTGGTTGGCAAATGAGAGTAACAGCTGACATTTAAGCCCTTGATGACCACAGTTGTGTATTGCTGTACTGCTGATATATAATGCTGCTTTTTCTCAATTCTTTTTGCCCCTAGCATCATTTCTTCACACAGACTACTTCTGCCAAATCCAGAGTGGTAGGTTTACCGCCTCTAATTTAAAACAATGAAATTGTATTCTTTTTTTTCCCTTTGCTTGAGGTTTCATCATGGGCTATCCCGAGGATTAGAGTATTATAGCATGAATCAGCTGTATGGACAAATTTTGTGACTACTATGAATGGAAATGCATTTTCCACCATGTTTCCATTGATGTCGTCACTTATTTTGATTGTCAGTGGTTACAATAGCATATTGCAATGGGATATTTATTCAGTGCCGCAAATATTCTAAATGTCCTCCATTTTTGTTTTTTAAAGAACTTTTTATTATAATGAGGGAAAAGCAACTTTTACCCAGACACCTAAATAAATATTGCTCCAGTATATACATTTGGAAATTAATTTTGCCAGCTGAATGTTCTAAGACAACGTACCTTGCTTTAACTTAAGATGAAAGTAGATTAGAAAAATTACATTTGTTGTGTGAAGTGAAGCACTGTTTCTTACTAAAAACTAACTGTATAATAATGTACTAACCATTATTAGCTAATTAGCTAATTATACTACATTAACAGTGTAAACAGTGTACTGTATACTACCGTGGGTTTTATATATATAGATATAGATATAAAATATAATTTTTTAAAATTTATTTTGCTTGTGTTTTTTGACACTGTTTTCCATTTATAATTTTTGGCTATTTTTATCTTTTTTTTTTTTTTATAAAGAGCTTCATTGATTTGTTTGTTTGTCTGTCTTTTAGTAACATTATTCAAATACATATGAACGTATTTTGATGATTTTTAGGATGAGTCAGAAATGATATAAGGAGCAATGGATTACATTTTGGCAGTGATCCAGATTATTTTTTGGATGCAGGGAATTTATAAAGATTTCTTAGCACGGATGATGTATTCCTGCGGTGGCCTGGCAAGCTGTCCAGGGTGTACTCAGCCCTCACCCAGAGTCAGCTGAGATGGGTGCCAGCCTTCCTGCGACCCTAATTAGGATTAATCGCTTCAGAATATTAATGAATGAATGACGTATTCATCCGAGTTACTGTGTTTTGACAATACCGAAACGTAACTTCCAGGCTTGCGTTCGATGGTGTAATCTCATTTCTTTACTTTTCTGTACAACTTTTAGGCAAATTATCACAAAAATAATACAGTTATTAATACTTCCTCATCGGCGCGCAATGCCTCTTATTCAAAGAAGGCCCTATACACAATTTCTTATAATACTATATGGGGAACTGAACAGTCTTGGCGGAGGTGTGCGCTCTCAGGGTGCTTTTCTAGTTGATTATTTTTACATTTGAAAGTAGTCTGGGGTATAGTTGTAGGTCTTGAGTAAAAAAAAAAAGGTTACATTTATAAGTAAGTGATTTACTGTACATATGGTCATCCATGTGATAACTGCCACAAAATGCCAACTAATCAACCAAAAACCCAGCTAGTATTTTTTCGACAGATTTGGGGCATTTTTCGACAGATTTGGGGCCATTCATTCATTTGGTGTTTTGACCATGCTACAGTCTTAACGTGCATGACATGGTAGTCTCTGGGTCTGGATTCTACTTTACTTGATGAACTCTTGATGCTCTAATCAATGGCTTTACTGGGTTAAATGATTTTGTTGGCTGACATGAAAGCCCAAAACTACTCGGGCACATATAACATAATCCCCTTCTTATTCAAGAGGAAAAATGCAGGCATACAGTACATGTCAGATGCTGACTTCTGCTGACTTTGAGTACTCCGTCCAAATCCCAGGCAAAGCAGTCAATCTACTGTGACAGCACTTACCATTAGCAGGGTAGGCTAAAGAGAAATGCCAGTCAAGAATGCCAGAGGAGATGAAACGTAACATATATTTAACCAAACGAGAAAATTAAGTTTTTTCTATAGGTAAACATTAACCACTAAATCCTACAGTACCCTGGCTTTCCTAAAACATTACTTCTGTGGGTATGACATTAAAACAACAACAGTCTTGTTTAGATAAACAAACTCAAACGTCAAGCTCTATTAGTTAAATATGGTAATTAATTATGGTGTATAAAACATAGGAAACCTGTCAGTTTATTACAACAGTCGTATGCAATTTCTTTAATATATTCCAAAAAAAAAATGTAATACAAAAAACATACATTTTTGATGTCTTCATGTAGCGTGAGTAAAGTAAGTGCTCTTCCTTTATCCAGTGTCAGAGACCGCAGTCTGCTAATAATATTGAGGAGCTGCTGGAGAAACCGGGAGGCAGACATGTGGACACACTGGGCTTGACTGCAGAGGAGGTAATTCTGCAGAGGTTATAAAAGACTCATAATTTGATTTGACTCCGTGATTTACTGCCTCTGCCTTTTTTATGATTACATCAACATCAATTTACATACATTTTAAAACTTTTCAAATAGATAACAGACCAGGCTGTCTACCCCTGTGTTACTCATCTTCTAAGTTGTGTTCTTGACTTGTTTTGGGCAGTTGAAGGTCTTGAGGAGGACGCAGGAGGAGCACGAGAGGAGAGGTGGATTCATCCGTATTTTCCCCACACCAAAAACTTGGGAGCTGTACAGGTTAGAGAAGCCAAAGGCTCTTGGCAAGATGATGTGTTGAACATTTCAGAATATTTTTTAAACACAAGTAAATAAAATACTATTGAAATATCCATTAATTCAGGAATGTTACTGTCCAAAACATACAAACAAAAGAAGAAAAACATCACATCCGATAATTCAATAGCATCACATCCATTATTGTACTTCAGGTTTTAATCCGCTGACCCTCTCTGTACACCTTTTATTTATTAATTTTTTTTGTTATTTTTTTTATAATAATTTTATGGACAAAGCTTTTCAAAGTGCATAGAATATTTTTCGTAAAAACATAGTGAACCAATTATTTTATTCTTCCTGTCTTAGTGATTATCTGGAATACAAGACATCCATGAACTCCATGTTGGCGAATAAACTTTTCCATGAAAGGTGAGCTTTTCCCTGTGGTTGGGAACAATTTTATGGGGAAGTGTAGATTTTTTTTTTTTGTTGTTGATATTTTGTCTAGATGAATTGGTGTGGAGTAACATTTAACAGTGCACTACAGTACAGTAGCATGGCTAGCACGTACCCCTTACACCAAAAATATGTTTAAGTCCAGGGCTCGGCTATGTCATTTTTGCATGGGTTACCTCCAGGTACTCTGGTGTCCTCCCATAGTCCAAAGACAAGCACATCAGGCTAAATAAGTGTTCCAATACACGGATTTGTGTGTGAAAGGTTGTGTGTGTCTGTTGGTCCTGGGATTGACTGGTAAGCTGTTCAGGGTGTACCCTGCCCTCACCCAGTGACAACTGATATAGGCTCCAGCCTCCCTGTGACTCTAGAAGGATTAAGCAATTTGGGAAATAAATGATTAAATATAAAGTAGCTTATCTATTTGAACTTTTACATTTTTTTAATAATTTTAAGTGAATTCCAAGAGTTATAATTTAAGTCTGGTTTGGGTTGTCTCTAATAAAGTAAATTTTGGAAAAAAAAGAAAAAATTATACAGTGTTGTGCAGTGAAGATTATACACCACCACTTTTGTCTAAAAGGGCTCCTATTAAAAAGAAGAAAAAATTATATAATTTTTTGCTGAAAATGTGTTGAACAATGCTTTGCAAATGGCAATGACCAAAAAAATTATTCTAACAAGTATGTGCAGGTTAAAGTTTGGCTAATAAACAAAAAACACAGAAAATACCAATTTTTGAAAAGTGTTGCAAATTAAATTTTTTTTGACTTTTGCATAGCATGAATGAACTTCAAACCATATGGAATGGTTTAGCGGTGATAAAGTGATGATTTTACACTTAACAAAATGAAGATAAATCAGAAACCAAGTACTATTGAAGTATTTATTTCATGTAATATTGGATCATATT
>JAOUQZ010000002.1:18926131-18969503 GCA_028564935.1 Neosilurus hyrtlii
ACCAAAAAATGAAAAATCACAAAAACAAGGTTGCCCGACCGGGCACTAAGGCTCCAGAAGATTTTTCAAGCCCTGTAGTGTATACTAAAACATTTTTTTCAGGTTAGACTCAGTGGATACCATGGCACGGAGTCTATTCAGCGACATCCACCTCGCAGGTGGGTAATTAATTGTTTATTATCTAGTTACAGTGGTACCCACTAAGGAGTGGGATGTATTATGTAGAAAATGAGCAGTCAGTACTCAAAGCCAATGTACTGGAAGCAGGAAGAATGAGCAAGTGTAAGGATCTGAGTGACTTTGATAAGGGCCACACTGTTGGCTAAACGACTGGATCTATTCATATCTGAAAGGACAGGTCTTGGAGGGGTACTAGTATGCAGTGATAAATACCTAGCAATGGTCATCCAAGGAAGGATGACCAGTGAGACATGGAGAGCAAAGACTAGTACATCTGGTCCAATCCAGTAACTGCTGTAACTGTTAAATATGTTTATGATAAAGCGGTGTCAGAACATAGAGTGCATTGCAGCTTTCAGTTGGGTTGCACAGCCACAGGCCAGTCAGGTGGTGTTATTGTTATGGCTGATTGGTGCATACCTCAATACCTTTATCTCTAGAGTTAACGCATGAGTTATCTGTGCTTGCTCATGAAAAGATCTTAAATTCATTCTGGTTGAAAAGCTGCTTTTTCAACTGCTGCTCTATTTGCCTCGTTCAGAGGCTTCCATGCTGACATTCTGCAGTTGTAGAGATGAGAAAATTTAAAGGGCTGCCATAATCTGGGCTCAAATGAGAGCTTATCGCTTTACAAAAGCATGGAACCGTTTAAAGGTTTACTTTGCTCGGCACTCAGCTGGTGATGTTTATAGGACATGACGTGTCGTGTACAGGGCAGTAGAGAAGCTATGTGTTCTGGGAGACTGCTACCCTCTCCACAGGTCCTCATGCTTCTTCATGCAGGTGAAGGGGTGGGGGTACTGTCTTTGATGACCATAAAGGAATTTGATGTGTCACTGACTGTTTTAAAAGTTGACTCTGTAATATTAGATTTATTGGAGAAGGAAGATGGATATTTTATTTCTTTTTTAAACATAATGGTTATAGTTAGTCTGTTGTTATTTTGCACATTTTACTGAATAGGAATTTAAGATAATCTGAGAATGCACAGATTACACTTCACAAGCCACAGTTGTCATATGTTTTGGTATAATTATTAGATTAGATTTGAATTAAATTAACTTTGTTGGTAGGTGTGGTATGTCTGTGCTTTTTACATTTGAGACTACTCATCAAGTTGGAGCTTATCCCTGGTTTCTGCAGCATGAAGTGACTAGGAGTTTAACTCCTAGTGCAGCCATAGCAGGTTATCTTCCCAGTAATTTTTACTGGTACCCATTTATACTGCTGCATAAACAGAGAACGGAGGGTGGACAGTGGACAGAGGCACACTTGTCCAGGTCTTAGCACGGTGGAGGTCTAATGGGGATTCGAACCAATGACCTCTCAACTCCACTCCAACATCACCAGCCCCACTCCAACTGATTTAAATTCAAATCAGCCTGTGTGATGTTTTATAGAATATAAGACACATCTATACAAAATAAAATAAGGCATCTTTATCATGCCTGTTTTGCAAGATAATGGTCATGACTTCAAAGCAACTTATGATTCATAGCTTAAACAATATTGAATATATTAAATTATTTGTGCTGCTAATGCGGTAACACTTCTACTACACTAGCATTTGCTGACGAGCACATTTACAATGACACACTGTATGACTGGAATGTTTTATGTTCTTCCACACTGTAGGTCATCATTGAAATCCTTTTTGGGTCACCTGTGGACATGAATAATACAGCAAAATTCTTTCCTCTTTAACAGTTGCAGTAAGATGGATGGTGAAGGAAAGTGCCAGAGTGCCAATAATTTGGCTATGGGGGTTACTTTGCAGCCTGCATCAGGCAGCTATCAGCTCCAGTTTGCCATCCATCAGCTCCAGCAGCAGAAACTGCAGTCCAGGAAGCTACTAGACCAGAGCCGTTCTCAACATCAAGTCAGTGGTGGAACCTACTTTTGAAGTTAATGAACAAGTAATGTTTGTGAACCATGTGTTAATACAATTTTGAACTAACTGAAAAGCTTTAGTTGTTAGATTTGTGTATTTTAATGTTTCCATCTTTTTCTATTGAACTTGTCTTCTATCAAAGTGCAGAATGTTTTTTTTTATTATTTAATAGGTAAAATATTATTTTACAGTTAATCAATTCAGGACGGCAATTTTTATTTGATGGGGTTTCTTTTTTTTCTGTCTGTCTTACTTTCTTTCCTTCTTTCTGTCTTTCTTTCTTTCTTGCTCCATTGGCATAGCTTTGATGCCGTGTTCCAAACATTCTAAAATTACTCAGGTGGAGAAATCAGGATCTTGTATTTAGTCACCTTTAGCTGAAAATGGTTGAATTTGTGCAGGTTCAAACAGTTTAGTGTGTTTGGATTCCATTCTCAATTCCACTTATAAACATCACTGAGATGCATGAAAGAAGTCTTGCAGTAGATAAATGGTGCTTTGTGTGTGTGTGTGGGTGGGTGGGTGTTTGTGTGTGTGTGTGTGTGTGTGTGTGTGTGTGTGTGTGTGTGTGTGTGTGTGTGTGTGTGTGAGAGAGAGAGAGAGAGAGAGAGAAAATGAAAAAAGTGCATCTTAGTGAGTCATTGCAGTATCACTGAACCTGTTTAATTCAGCTTTTGGGTCTCTCTTAGTCTGTTTGGCCAGACACTTACTCACTAAATCCACAATCATTAACTGTGTAGAATATTCTGCAAAAAAATAGTGCCGGTCTCCAAGTTGCTTGGCTGGGTTCACTCACTAACCTCTAACTGATTGTGCCTTACAGGTGGCTTTAATCTAACATCTAAATCTTTTAGCAATTTTATTTCGAGTACCTTTTCCCGTCTCCACTTTTCTTATGACGCATTTTAGGAATTTCTGTAGACACCTTTTATGTGCTACAGTTTTCTATGAAGACAAAGTAACACTTCTACCTCCACTTCCAGTCAACATCCCCTCAATACACTTCCACACTGATATCTAGTTGAAGAATGGCATCAGAAAAACTTAGTGTGAAATAGTCCAAATAAAGAATAAACAAATCTAATTAATAAATAATCACCTAAGAAAACAGACTGATTGAAGGGAGTATCATGGAAAGTAAGATGGTTCCGCTACGACTTAGACTTTTGTTTTAGTGGACACATTCTTTTGGTTTGCTTTACTTTTGGTTATTGTCTGACACGGAGCACCTGTGTCCCTGCTCTGCACGCAAGATGGGTTTGGCTTTAGACAGGTAAATATAAACATTTGTTGTAAGGGAAGCAGCAGGGAGAGTCTCAGAGATGAAACGATATGATAAAGCAATTTGTAAGGTAATAGACAAGAATCGAGGAGCCTGAACAAATCAGAACAACTGCAGTCATAATAATCTTCATAATTTTATAGCACCTTGTATTATCAGTTCCATTCCATTATAACCAAATAAGAATGTGATGTTTATGAAAATATATGTTAAAGAACCAGTGTACATTCACTGATGGTGTAGTTTTAAATCGGTGAGGATGACTACAAATCGTAAAACATGTATCTATTTGATGTCCATTCAAAAACTATTATAGAATTTAGAGGCAGTGTAAGAAAAACATCTTCCCCCAGCTGAATGGTGACCAGTACTCATGAATAACAGTAGGCCTACCATAGATTAATTAAGTCTTCAGGTTGAGTGATACTGTGTCAAGAGATCAGCAAGATACACTGTATGGACACCTGTACATAACACCCATGCATGGGCCTTCCCGAAATTTTTGCTGCATAGTGGAAGCATACAATTGTACAGGATATCTTTCCATGCTGTAGCACTGACACTTCACTAGAATTAAGAGGCTCAAGCATATTCTAGCATGACAATGCCCCTGTCCACTAAGCAAGGTCCATTAAGTCATAAAGTTGGTTTGTTAGGGCTGGACTGGAATCATTTACGTGTTCTGCATAGAGAAATGACCTCATCCCCACTGAACACCTTTGGGATGAACTGGAACACTGACACCACCCATCGTCCCATTGCTTCTTATTATGAATAAATGAGCAAATCCCTACATTCACACTCCGAAATCTTGCGGAAAGACTTCCCAGATGAATAGCTCGTTATAACAGCAAAGCAGCACTAAGTCTGAACATGTAGCTGGGATGGTCAGGTGTCAACATACCACGTAATGTAGCTGACGCTAAACCATTTTAGTGTTAAAGACCATGAACATGACTTTTTTTTTTTTCAGTGTCGAAGTTGATAGGTAATCATGACCTTTAATAAGACTGTGGTAATGTAACTTTTTTCTGGTAAGGTGGTGGGAAGTGTTCCTCTGAACCAGCTGAAGCTTCCTTACTGAGGAATATATTCAGTTCTTGAAAGAAATGATGGCATGCCCAACAAGATAAATCTAATTCCAATAGTGTTGTAGTAGTAATAATAATAATTAGTATTATAATAACTTACATGTGTGAGTTAACAGATTTGAAGCTCAGCTCAACCATGTTCATGTTCAAACTCCACGGTGAAGGTCTGCAGCGACATTTTTCGCCACATATTTTTGTCTAAGGATTATTTTTAACCTTTTTAATTAATTATATTTATACTTTTTTTTTTTTTTTTTTTTGATCAGTGAATTATATATTTCTGATATACTAATGGATTGACATTTATACCAGCCTGTCACATATTTCCCTCCCAATAAAAAGTATTTGGAGCCAAATGTTACTGACCATTTTGAAATGCTCATTTTACGTACGAGCTTTTCATCACTACAAGCAGGCTGAAAAAGGTTAAGAGTTATTGATCTACTACTTTGAAATCAGTAGTCACAATTTATTTGGGTTTGTTCAGAATTTTTATCTGGATAAATATTTCAGGAGTTTATATCCTGAGGTTATTCATGAGTCAGTTGAGTTTCAGTCAAGGCTTGAGTCAGTCAGTGTCTCACAGTCTTTTATTTGAGTCCCAATTCTGGGGCAACTGCCTGTTTTTATTTATAATTTGTGTGTGTGTGTGTGTGTGTGTGTGTGTGTTATGTGAACTGCTTTGTCTAGGAACACGTACAGTATTTATTAGAGGAACTGAGCCATGTTCAATAGTATGCTTGGAAAAATTTTTTTTGTATTATTTGCTATTCCTTTTTGTGCTCATTTAATTTTAGTACTTTTCTGTTGAAAGCAGTTGTTAAAGGGCCTTGAATGGTCCTCTGATTATCTGCAATTCAAACATGTTTCATTGTGGACTGAAGTGTGTTATTGGGCTTCTCTGCTCCATGTTCCAGTCACTGGGTGCAGACTGCATGGCTCCTGGGATGGCTTGGCCAGCAGCCACCTGGCAACATTAGAAAGGTGCCCTTTCCTGGCCTTTCTCAACAGAAGCGTATACCGAGACCCTCCAAACTCCACGTTCGGCCCACTCATTCATCAAACCCTAGCAGCCTCAGAGCACACTTACTCTCACACTGCTGGATGCTTTGAGGACACACACAGACAAACTTATGTGTATGTCCACTTGTGGAATCAGAGTGTCCCACACAGACACTAAATAAACTGTCCCAGGGGCATACAGTAACTTTGTTTAGGTAGCCTACAGCACTCTCACACGATCAAATTCACAACAGTTATAAAATGTTACTGTATGGAAAGAATTTAGTGCATTTCTGATTTAAATCAATGAACGGTAGCCTTTATCGGGACGTGATGTGTATGCCAAATCAAATGACCCATTCAAAAGAAATCATTTCTAAGCAAGCATAAAATGTGAAGAATTTCTGCATTTTGGTCCGTCCGATTATAAAGTATTTAGGGCCTGTTTTGATAAGCCGTAACATTTCTTCTGTGTGAATGAATGAACTGACTTTTGGAATCTATTCGTATTTGACCTCGTATGACTTGGAGGAAGTTTCTGCTTCTTATAAAAATATCAAAAATATGGCAATTTTATTGCAGAGATTCACAAAGTGCACTGAAACATTACCAAATGTTCTATCTTGAAAAGATTGTGCAGATGTGCTAGAACTAAATCTTAGCCAGTAACAATTTCAGGTGTTTGAAGTGAATATTGTTTATTGGTTTCCTCTTTCAGCTGATTTTGCTTACAGCTATATATCTGTCCTTTGTTTGCAGGCCATGCTGGACGGACACACTCTTGTGCCTGGTACTGTTCCACGAAACTCAGTTCCATCCAGCTGTAGTGTTCAGGCTAACTCCCAGTACCAGACCAGAATGAAGCAGACAGCAAGCTGGAGAGAATTATACCATCCTGAAACTCGTGTCCCTACACGGTGCGCCATTGCTCTGACTCCCAAACCGCCCAGCAGCACACCCAATGGCATGCACTCACGCAAAAATGCCATTCAAAGGACAAACCAGTAAGTCTTTAAAGTTAAGCACAGAATTTTTATTACAGTATCATGTTATATAAACCATAAGTGCAGCGTATACAGTAGGACATTTCAGTTTAGGGGTTAAATAGTAATGTTGTCCAGACACCAGTCTGCTTTTATATGTTCACTGTAGTACTAGACATGTAAGATGTCTGTGTTCATCAAATGTTTATGAGCTAATTTAAATTTAAAATATATTGAGTTATTACATTACAATTTATAATGGTGATTATTATTATTATTAATATTATAGTATTTAATATATAATGCTAACATTTATATTTTAATGACAGATGACACAATTTGTTGTCTGGAACATAGTTGGCTATACAGTAATACCAGCTTTAAGCATTCACATTAATGCTAATGTGTACTTGTATATAAGGATAAAACTTTGGATATGTTTTTAATGTAACATTAAACTTAATTGTTACATTGTAAACTTGAATTCTATGTATCGATCTGGTCACTGCTTTTATTTTGTTACCTCTCACTGAGGCAAGGCCCAGCTTTATCTTCCACATGATGCTGTTGTTATCTAGGTTAACAACTCCTACCCATCTAGCTTATCTCAGTTTCATAACCCCTATATTACAACTGAACATTTTCATAGCATTCTTTTGACTATGGAAATCAAAATATTGTGCTGGAAGCTCTTCCCAAATGTGTTGCACTTTTTGGTTGCTTTTTCTTATTGCTTTTATCCACTTCACCCAAACCAGTTTGATGGGGTGTAAGTCTGGAGCTTTTGCAGCCTTTCCATGATTTGAAATCTACCATCTTGTTCCTTTCTTCTTATGTAGTCCAGATACTCCACTTACCTTTGTTCTTAGTCAGGCCATTCACTGGACTTGAACTGCTTAAATTTCAATAAAACTGGGGGGAAGAAAAAAATATGGGTGTTCTTAAACTTTTGAACGGTAGAGTATATTCCGCCTCTATTAAGTTATCTTATCTTACAGTGCTCAGTAGAAAAACAAGTATTGTCATTTTTCAGAATTTTGGCATTGGCTTCATACTGAATTATCAGTTCTTGTGACACCAATATGCCACCGCCATCTGTGGCCAGAAATCCTAGAGAGCTAATCTGGCTGTGCTTTCAGCGCGGAAGTTATAGCATATTCTCTCCCCTGTAAATCACAGTGACACTGGCCATTCATGGTTGTTAAAAAGCTCACGTATGTAGAAGAGGGAAGATAGCTGTTTTTTAATTCTAGAATGTTACTTTGCCCTCTTCTTTTAGCCTGTGATGTACTAATTAGTTTCAATTGTAATTGTGTTTAAAAGAGAGGTAGATTGTATTTAAATTAAAAAGTAAAAAGTGGAAGGAAAACATATGCTTAAAATCAAGACAACATGGCCCTTTGTAGAGTCATTTTTCCAAATGCAGACTATTATTAGCACACATGGTTGTGTGTATTTTTGTTCAAGAGATGTAGTAAGCAAACTTAACAAAAGGGGGGAAAAAAGGGGAAAACAACTTATTTGTTGTCAGTATAATACAGAGAAATGCAGAGAATGTAAAATGTTAGTTTAGACATTAGTGCTAACTGTTGACGGAGATGCTGGGCATGCTACTAGCTGGCAAAGTTATTTTCATCTTTCTGTCTTTTAAGATGAATAATGCTCATGAAATGGCTGACACATCGTGTTATTTACACAAAGTTTTATCTGTGTTTTTCGCCTTTTCCTTCATGTTCACACTGTTTTAAAACCATAATCTTTTTAATATTGATTTTTCAGTTTGAATAAGGCCAAGCAGATGCTGGGAAGACGTTTTTTTTGGACACACCTTAGAGCATGGTGTTTAGTCATGCTCTTCTAATTCAGTGTAAACATTTTCTTGTTCATAGAAGCTGCTTGGAAACTTTGGGTCTAAAATCAGAGTACCGTTGTAACTCAGATTATTGTTTTGATCTTTTTGTGTAGATGTTGCATAGTCAACTGATTTTTAATTTCTTACGCAGCAGTAACTGAATCACTAGGTTTATAATTAATGTATTACTTTTACAAGTGCATGCAATTCCCATTTATACTCAGGTTTTTTAAATGTGACTAATCTGTTGTAAATATGTGTGTATAAGGTCATCTAGAATCAGTTGTGATTCTTGTTCAGTGCTAAGACAGATAAACAATGGGCCTTAGTTCAGTGTAATTCAACCATCTGAACATGGTTATAAGTGCTTTTTGTGGCAAGTGAGGATTAGAAACGAGGGCCGGAGAAAGCCGAAACTGTCATCTGTTTCCCACGCTGCAGCATGACTTTACTGCACATCTGGCCAAACTACACAACAATGGCAAACCTTTGTCGTAGCAGGCCTGTTTGCTGGAAGCACATGAACTGCCATGGTGGGCTACTCGCAGTGAGATAGCACACTCCCTCAGCGGCTAGTTAGTTTCTCTCTCTCTCTCTCTCTCTCTCTCTCTCTCTCTGTCTCTCTCTCTCTCTCTCTCTCTCACACACACACACACACACACACACACACACACACACGCATAAAAACAAAATTAGAAGTCATGGGACAATTTGTGCATTTTAGATTTATGTGCATCAGGGATGTTAATTGTTTTACATTAAAAACAATTAGGCACGGTTGTGTATGTGATTAGATAAGCATCTGCAAAGCATTTAGAATAAGTGGATGAGTAAATGTAGCTAGAGGGAGCAAATATATACCCAAAACCTCAGTGAGATAAGTATGACATCTTCGAGAGAAAATGGCCACATGGCCTTTGTTTGTTTGTTGTTTTGTGACACATGTGATGTTTTACCTTTTAAAAAAAATTGAATTTAGTATGATTTCTAAAGTCCTTCATTTGGGGATGTTATGGGATCCAGCTATGAGAGACAGCTGGTATTAAGTGGTGTGTGTGGTATGAGACGTTTGTTTGTATAAATAAAGATTATCTTGTATTCTAGTGACAGGAAATGTAGATGAAAATAAAAGCAGTGAAGAGGTGGGTAGTTGTAAAAGGCCTTAGGATTGAAAAGGTTAAAGAGAGAGTGAATGAGAGAGAGAGATGATGGTTGAGAAAACGGTATGATACTGCTGGAGAGGGTAGGTGCACTGTTTGCTCCGCTGTGTGCCTTCCTGGCCGGTACAGTGTTTACCCTAGACATGCGGAATTCCAGAGCCCCCTCACACTCTCCACAGTCTTGCATTTTTGTGGTCGGCCTATGTGACATGAGAGAGTGTGGGAAAAACGGAAGCCCGAAGACCAAAAATGCTGAAATGGAAACACCGAACCATTGAAAAAAGTAAGGAGAATTGAGGAGAGTGAAAGAGACAGGTGAAAGGAGAGAATTGTTTGAAATGGATGAAAGATCGATGGAATGAAATATTGAAAAAAAAAAACTAATAAATATGATTAGAATTAAAAGAGCAAAGCAAGCAGTTAAAGCTGATTGGAATCAAAAAAAGTATTAAACTGTTTCCTTTGATTTTAGCTTTTCCTCTAGCAAAAAGTTTTTTCCATCATGGAAGTATACTTTCATTTCTAATGGATGAAACTGTCTGCGATCACTATATAGGAGCTGCTGAGTCATGTGCTCTTTAGAAAATTACTTGGCTTTCTGCCAATAACACTATTTACTGAGCTATACATTGTCAACAGTGATTGACCAGCACATCAGTTAAAATACCTTGAACAGTATTTAGGGAAATTAAACCATGCAGTGCAGTCTAAAGTGAGAATGAATTATCACCATTATGTCCTGTATGCATATCATATATACACCGATGCTTTGAACTACCTGCTATTAGCATAGAACGCCAACATTTTAATTCCTATGTAAATATGTGTATGTTTTTTAGCTCCTGCCATCGCCGAAGGTAAGCGAAGTAGGATTTATAGAAATGGGTTTGTTCCGTCCGTCCGTAAGACTTAGTGCGATAACTTTGGTAGGAAATGACATAGGAATACCAAATTTGGTGAATGGGTTCTCAGAAAGATCTCTGTTGGGAATGGGTCATTTGACCTTGTTTCAAGGTCACACGGTAACATTTTTATATTTGGCTTGTTATATATTGTTACTGTGATAATTTTGTAAGGAAATGACGTAAGATCACTTAATTTGGTGGATGTCTCCCTCTCAGGGCCATATAGGGTGGCATTGTATGGGTCTCCTTGACCCCACAGCAGTGAGGGCTTTTTTATGGTTAAGGCTCATGAAAACCACCCCACCCAGTTTTAAAAGAATTTAATTAAATTCTATGTGGAATTATGTGTAATTAATTTTATGTGGAAAGTAGGAGTGTTGAGGATCCATGCCCAAAACACCATGTTATCCAATGAACAATAGTTTTGTTTTTTTTGTGGTGTGTCCTTGAATACAGGTATGTCAGAAGTGATTTTTGGGCCTGTCATTTACATTATTGACTGACTTCTCCTTGTTTAAAGCAGCCCAATCAGGAATAAATAAATAATTTAGCAGGTTTAAACCTGATTTCCACTACGATAACATTCCTAATGTTAAACTGGTATACATACAAGCTGCCTGAACCTTATTTTGATAATTTTGGTCATTTGACCTCAGAAGTAGCATAAATGACATGCTTAAACCATATGCTCTTAACCTCATGAGATGATTGTTTACCAGCATGAAGCATATTTCCAGACCCTTTATTTTTTTCAGATTTCTTTTTTTATTATGACACTATTTTCAGTTTAGATTTAATTTTTAAATATGATATGGATTATGGAATGTCAGTAGTGTAAATGACACACTGTCATGGACATTTTATCAGCCCTGCCAACATAATCATTATGATGATTAGTAATTTGGTATGTAGTTATAGGTAAACATGAAAAGTATACATGGAAACTTTTAAAAAGTAAGTAATGCTTTTTCTAAATGATCAAAAACGTGTAAAATGCCTGTCAACATACACACACGTTGTTGTTACTTTCTATTTTTAACAAATATTATTAAATGGTCTTGTCAGCATGAGCATCTGGACCCTTGTTATTGGAGTTTTTGCTGTCCTTAAGCTGCAAGGAGACTGAAAGGAGTCATTTGTAGAATAAATGATATGGATGTGTGTATGTTGTGTTTGCAAAAGCGTGTTGAGTTTTGGAGCTGTAGCTAGGGAAACAGGGACTGAGAGTAGCATAACTAATAGGGTGACAATTACAAGAGCGCTATTACTGCACGGTGTGACTCCACCTCAACCTCAACATCACTATTCGTTTTTGTTTTTGGCTCAGCCAATACATTTTTCATGAACTATTTCTTTAAATATGACCTAAAGAGCAAAGGCTGAAAACATGTTTGAGGGAGTGAAAGAGATGGTGGTGTATGGTTAGGACTGTCACCTTATGGCAAAAAGGCTCCAGATTTGAATCTTGCAGCTGACTGACGTCTTTGTGGAATTTACATGTACTTGCATTTCCCATCACTTGGATTCCCAAGGCTAATCCTGTTTTTTCCCACAGTCCATAAACATGCACATTAGGGCATCTGGCTGCGCTAAATTTCCCATAGGTATAAATGTGAGTGTTACTGGTTGTTTGTTTCTGTATTGCAATAATTGGCGACCTGCTCAGAGTATACACTGCCTTTCACCCAGTGACAACTATATCTGTATTGAAACCATAATTCATTTAGGAATAAACCATTTAGGTTGCAGATTACAAGGTCTAAAGAAACTGACCTATTAAAAGGGAGTGTTGATGAGTGATTACTAAGTAAATAATGTTTGTTTGTTTTTTTAATTCCCTTTATTTATTCTTATAATCCATAAGGTCTGCTTACATCAGTAGTCATGATAATCAGTCTGTGGTTAAAGTTATAGGTTTATCTTAAGCACTTGGGGCATATAAATTGGGCAACAAGTGGTTTGTTGGAACACTCTGTCCAACATGCTAAATGCTGACTAACTGATGAATTGACCCTCAAACTCAAATTGCCATTAAAGTACTAAAGTATTGCTTCCTGCCTGGTCAGGTTGGATTTTTAATTGGTGCGTTTCTATCTGCTGTCGTGCCCTGGGGTTGTGTAGCCATGTGAAAGGCCAACTGTGTGAACCAAACAACGCAGCACTGTGCTCCCTCATTACAGAACTAATACTCCTTTGGCAAGCCACTGATTTGCTCCTGGAGGGTAATACTGGCTAAGCTTTATTTATTATTCCCAAAAATGCTTAACGGATTTAATGTATAGGGTTACAGGCATGTTGGCCCCTGTTTTTCTCTCCTCCTGGACAGAACTGATGATTTAACATGCTCTCCAGTGCCAGATGTTCTTCCAGAGAGGTATAATTATTTGAGCCATTCACAGCCAAAGGGGAACATTTCTCACAGGTTCCATGATGTCTGCCATTAGGAGCATGTAATTAGTCAACATGAAATACTTTGATATTGACATTCCAGTAAGCACACCCTTCCACTTTTGTCAATGTGATATTCAAATTATTTCCAGAAAAACAAGATGAAGCCATTTTGTTGAGTGTCACTGAAGAGAACTGACATTTCCATTTTAAACTCCTAATGCATTTTATCATTTAAATAGTGGTATGAAGTTAATACATGTCCGAGGTAAGCCAAGGACAAGGCATGAGAACAGCTACTTGGGACCGGGTAATGCTTGGCTACCTGAAACTCACTTGGTAAACACTTTGCCGTGAGTCCACACTGCTCTACGGCATGTGTGTATATTGGGCCCCTTTGACATTTTAGACCATCTCACACAGGCAGCTTCACATGTCTGAAGAAAGAAGCTGTATTTCATGTAAAGGGCATAGCCACCTTTTACAAAGGTTAGATATGCTTTCATCACTGTCAACAACATGCTATTCTTGTCTTGTGCTCCTATGAATTATCTGTTTGTCACTGGGCTGTTTATTTTACATCTCATACATCTTTTATGCTCATAATGAAGTGTCAAATGTGTCATATTAGAAGTCTTAAATTCATATATATATTTTTATTTCTCTGTCAACAGGCAAGCACCACATGAGGTTGCATCCGAAAGTGGTTTGTCTGTTGAACAAAATGTTTATGACTCCAAGTGCAGAAAAACAGGTGAGCACAGTGATGTACATATCTGTATTTCACCCCTGTATTTTACACATTTTCACAAATTATGATCAAACATATTAAAACCTTTTTTATTTTTACACTTCCACATTATTTAGCGCTTCATCCATACTATAAAACCCACTTATGAATTTTATGTAGGTTAATTAATTGAGCGTGCAGCGGGAACACATATCTGTGTTGTCTTATTGGTCGACATTGGCAGAGAGTTCTAGAGACCGCATGTCTAGGCAGGTGGCTTCCTCTGCCAGCACCAGAGCCAGGCAGCTGGACATAGTGACCATTCCAGCTTTGATGAACTGTATTTAGCACAACCTCTTATTTTAATCCTGCACTATGGCAACAAGTTATCTATAGATTTAAATGAACAGTCTTGGCCTGTTTCCCCTTGGCTTGCAAGACGTGTACCGATAACATCAGTAAAGTTAATAATACTTATTTCACAGGCTGCACAGTTCTGAGGAGCTCCTTTCTGTTTTCCCCTTATTTTACACGCAAGACTTTACTCATACAGTTGAGGAGTTGTGTTGGTTTTGGGGTTCTCCTGTATTAGTGTCAGCGGGAAAATATTATTCAGTTCGGTAGAATGGAATGAGTAAAGAACATTGCTGTACACACAATAAATGTGTTTCTGCATGTGGGTTTTACTGGCTTTGTGAGGGCCAATACTGGATGTAGTTATTACTGATCATTTGTGTCTGTAAAGCATAGTCAGGATCTGTGGTGTTTGTTACAGTGCTTTAGATCAACACCCACTATCTTCAGAGTTAAAGAAATTAAGCAACATTACATGAGAGGGAGTACTGATGTTCTGAACATCTGCTCGGCTGTGATGCAATCATAGGCACGAGACTACAGGCAGAGTGTACTAGCTAATCATAGCCTTGCTGATATAAAGTACAATAGGATGATTTCAAGTGTGATCTTGCTTTTAAACAACAGTTCTATAATTAAGAAATGAACATTAAGTAGAGTAAGTGTAATTTATCGACATAATATGGCCACATGCTGTGTTTGTTTTTTGCTCCGTCAGAGATCCCAAAGAAGCCACACTCATTTTGTAGCCAGCTAACTCAGGTCGGTTTGTACATTGCTGTTAATTGTGCCTCTGGTAAAATTGGTGTTGTTTTTTTTTTTTTTTTTTTTTTTTTTACTTTACATCTTCTGGCAAACTGTCATATGTAACCCATCACATCAAATCAGGTATTAAGTCGCATTTCAAGCTATATGAGTTATGCATATTTCGATCCTTAGATCAGACATTCATATAGCATATCTGGATGCTGGGATGAGGCCAATTTTGTGCAGGAAATTTAGGAGATTTCAAAAGGGATACTTTTGAGAAAAGCAGGTTAGAAAGTTAAGAACCAGTAAACTTCAAAAACCACTCTATATTAAAAATAACACTATTAAATTATTAAAAGAGTCATACTAACAGTTATTTTTAATATTTATGTGGTTTTCTTGTATTAAAAATTATTAAAAGATTAAAAAACAAAAGAAAATCTGTAACACACAAAGAAAAGCTATACATTTTATGTTGAAATTCATCTAAAACTGACTAAACAGATTAGAGTGACTCATGACTGGGTTTAGTAATTACATTACTATGGGTTTCTCCAGATAACTGGCACTGATAAAAAGAAGAGTGGGCATAAAGGCGGCGACGCCCGCTCGACCCCAACATGGCAAAATGTAGCTCCTTGCAAGCTAACCGAGTCGATTTCTTTGTTTTCTTTGCAGGCTTTCTGACTACTGTTTCCTTTCTTTTTTGGGCTTTTTTAGCCCTTTTCTTTCTCATAGCTCAAAACTGCTTTGTACGATTTAATACCTGATATGGTGTGATGGGTCACATATTTAAAATCCTGAAAAATATAATTAGCCTTATGCACTCGTGATGTAACTAATGCAACTATTCAGACTAACAGAATTTTATGTACAGTGCTCAGACAAGTGGAGTAATACACAGAGATAAACAAAAAATCTAGTGCTGCTATGTGAAATATCTGCATACGGAAAAATTCTATCCATTTTTATTTATAAAGCATTTAAAAGAAAAAATACCAGTTGATACAAAGTACTGTACAGAGGCCAAAAATAAAAACAATAAAATGCATATATAAATAAATAGATAAAATAATAAATACAGAGATAAGAAACCATAAATACCTTACTACAAATGATTTAGTGTAGCAGAAATAAAGTTTGAATAACAGTAACAGTTTGGCACCAAAAGTGAATTGGATGCCACTGAATGTGAATTGGATGCCACTGAATAGTCTCTTTTATTCAGTCTATATATGATTTCAAAAATATATATTCGTTTTATTTTTCATCCATTGAGCCTGGGATGCATATTTTTGTGTATACTACATGGGAACAAAAGCAAAAAAAAAAAAAAAGCACACTAAAACAAGATTTTTATTATATATATATTGGCTTTTTTTTTTTTTTTTTTTTTTTTTTTTTTTAAATCATAACAGATGCAGGTGAATCTGTCCTGAGTGCACAAATGAGCAGGTGTCTCTTTAACTCTCTTTATGATGTCTTGTATATGCTAAAGCTCTCTTTAAAATTTTTGTTTGTACAACATGAAAATAATAAAAAGCAAACTAAAACGAGATTTCTATATTTTATAATAGGTTATGTACACATTTTAAAGAGGCAGGTCAGGTAAGCTTTTTTCAATTCAATTCAGTTTTATTTGTATAGCGCTTTTTACAACTAACATTGTCACAAAGCAGCTTTACATAGTAAAAGGAATTTAAACATTTTTCTGCAACCCCCTACACATCCTTAATGAGCAGGGCCGTGGCGACAGTGGAAAGGAAAAACTCCCTCAGTTGACACGAGGAAGAAACCTTGAGAGGAACCAGGCTCAAAAGGGAAACCCATACTCATTTGGGTGAAACCGTAAAAATACAAACCATATAAGAAATCTGCATTACAGTCCAACATGTAGTCCGGTTGGATATACCACAACTGTAATTTCTAAATAATTGTAGCAGAAGAGTTTATATCACCAGCTGTGAAAAGCCGTCTTCACAGTGGCTGAGTGCAGATCTAAGCCCATATGGATCTTCATCAGTAGGAGTGAGGGGCTTCTAAGATGAGAACTCCAGCCAGCATCAGCACACCAGGACAGACCAAATCTATGTGATATAAGTGGGCGAACTGGATCATAAACAACAAAAAGTTTGCTAAGATAATGTGGTACAAGACCATTAATTGCTTTATAGGTTAAAAGTAGCAATTTGCATTTGATTCGGAATTTAATTGGGAGCCAGTGCAGTGTAGATAAGATCGGGGTGAAATGCTCGTTTCTTCTGGTTCTAGTAAGAACTCTTGCTGCTGCATTCTGAACTAACTGGAGCTTGTTTATGCATTTATTATAACACGCAGGGTAACACATTATAATAATATATTCTCGAGGTAATAAAAGCATGAACAAGTTTTTCTGCATCATGCAGTGACATCATATTTCTTATTTTAGCAATATTTCTATGATGAAAAAAGACGGGTTCGCTGTCTCGGGATCAATACCGATTATTTAACTCGGACTCAATGGATATTTCTGAATAGTTTAGTTATAGAATATCCAGTGATAGCCACCCAGCCTGAGGTGAATAATTGTTTGAGAGTACCATACAGGAACAGAAGAAAAGCAAAATAAAATGAGATTTTTATGGCTTATTAAAAAATAATAATAATAATTCAAGCATTATGTCGACTTTGCTGGGTGGATCATTCTTCACTAAGGGTCAAGTGGCTATCACCAAAAAACCCCAAAAACTGTACAAGTCATGTTTTAGTTTGTTTTGCTTATGTTCCTGTGTAGTGTATATTCTAAAACAATTCCGCCCCAGGCACGGTTGATATCGCTGATATCAGTCAGAACGTTGTATATATTTGCAATGACTCCTTTCTCTAAGGAGACCTTAACTTTTTTTCATTTTTATCTCTCTTCATCATTTTTCATCTCTTCAACTACATTGCATAATTTTGCTTATGAGCAATCTTTATTTGTTTAGTGGATTGCATGTTACTTTTCTAGAAAATATTAATGGATTATCTTCACTGAGTCACTGAAAATTAAATGTTTGCGTTATGTACAGAATGGCAATAGCAGCTTTCCTTACATAACAACATTTTTGCTGAAATAAAATCCATCTTTTTGTGTAAATATGCCTTTTTTTAATGGGAAAAAAAAGAAGGAGCTGCCACTTTCATCCTTGTTTTTAAAATTGCTAATTGCTAGTTCAATTAAGCTGTACTTCTTATTTTTAAATATAATTTTTATTATAAAGCTTTATGTTCAATGTGTAGCCTGGTAAGGCGGTGTGTTGCGTACCAACATCAGGTCACTCTGACCTTGACCTTTGACCCCACTTAAAAGTAAAGAAAAACTTGTCCGGGCCATTTTTTCTATATGCCTACTCTCGGTGTACACCAATCTTGGTATACTCGTACATCTTGGGAAGGGGAGTGTTGCATACCAACATTATGTCACTGTGACCTTAACCTTTGACCCCATTTAAAAGAAAAACTTGTCCCAGGCATTTTTTCTATACGCTTATCCTTACATATAGAAAACCAAGCATACTTGTACATCTTGGGACTTTTAACTTTGACCTGGCCGGGTCACTCACTTCAAGGTGTAGGTCACAGCTCACAATCAAATGTCAAATTACCTTTGGTGAGTTGAATGATACAGTCCAACAAGGTGAATTTAAACTTTCACCTTTGCCCCTCCACCTTGACGTTAAAGCACATGACCAGATGCATAGAAAGGCAGAGTGTCTTTGAAATTCTTGTATATGCTATATATTTTGAGTGTCTCTCTACTTTAGCCAGAGCAGGGCCCTCGGTGATGGTTGCCATCACAATAGTATCTAGTTTACTCATAAGTTTCTTGTAACGTTAATATTATATGTAGTTTCGTGTCCACTACTTTCTCCCCTCATGTGAAACTGAATGTAAGCATACACACATACACATGCTTGCTCATACTCGTCTTCTTAGAGTTGCACAACTCTTTCCACCTAGAAGCCTGAGAAATGGTCTGGAGGAACTGTTGATTTTATTGCAGTAACAGTGATATTAAGTAGGTTAAGCTGCTGCACATCTGTTTGTCTGATCAAGACTGTCCGGGAAAAAAAAGCATCCTGGTTGTACAGTATATGTCCATGTGTCCCCCACTCGCACTCAGATTCTTAGAATTGAAAGAGAAAAAACTCTGAAAATGACTAATTTTGCCTGAGCAAAAATGTACAATGGACAGTCGTTTCCTTCTTTCTGTCCTTTTTTTTCTTCCAAGTAGTTCACCAGATGTCGTATAAACTCATTGAGAGCTGCTTCTGAATTTCATGAATGCATTTTTTCCATTGTATGTGGAAAGGGATTTGGGAGGTGCATGGCACCTAAATCATAATGTGAGAAAAGCGGGAAGAGATAAAAGTGTAGAGGGGGGGTAGCAGAAACTACAGTGCAGCCATGCGTTGTGCTGCTGTGATGGTTTGTGTGCGAGAAGGGCCCTCTGTGTCTTTGTGCTAAGATGAGTGAGCTGCTCTGATTGAGTGTGACAGGGAGTTAGAGCTGATCTATACAGGCAGCATTCTTAGTGATCAGCCGTCAGTGTGCATCTGTCACTTTCTCTCTGATGCTTGATCTGTTTCACGCTTTATCTTTGTCCTCTTCACAGCACTTTTTATTTCTCCCTTACACTCTTTTCTCTTTAGTTCTCCCATTAGCACTCATGAAAGGAACATTACTCAATGCTCATTTGAAGGCTTGTTCCTGTTTTATTGCTGTTTGCTGATAAAGCAGATGCCCAGAGTACTCCCTGCCCTCCTGAAGCGCATGCAGGGGAGTAGTTTGGCAACTTAAAAAGAATTATAATGATGATTAGGTAATTGTTACTTGCTTTGTTTTTGTTTTTTGTTTTTTTTAAATGTGGCAATCAAAATAGATTTCACTGGCATTGTCTTTGTGATTTTATGCTTTTGTGTAATAGCATAAACTAAGAGATATTTCTTTAATCAGTGAGGAGGACTGATTTTGGGCTGAATACCACTTTTTGAGGGGTGTGGAATTTTTTAACAGTACTACGCCTACATTTACCAGAAAAATTACCAGACGTGGTGTGCCTCGACCTGTAACCTAGGCCTGATTCCAGCAAGAACTTTCACCATGCAACCTCTAAAAAATTTAAATCAAACAAGGAGCCGAACAATTAGACTTTTTCTTTCAATTTCTTGCTCGGTTTTGGCATTGGTGCGTAATACATTTCCAAACCAGAAACCACATAGGGCCTCACTTTCTCTGTGCTTTGGTATTTAGTTTTTTTTTTCTTGCTATTTTGGCATTGGCTTCATTTATTTGTTGTCTGTTGAACCACAGACCTCTGTTTGAATGTAAGTAATTTTGAGAGGTATATCAAGGACAAATATATATATGATTTTATTTTATTATTAATATTTTTTTTTATAAGAGGAACATTTCCCGTTGTTTCTTTTATTCCCCCCATCTCTTCTCTTGCTGAGCTTGGAAAAGCTGTTTCCAGGAGTCGTGTCACTGGATTGGAAGTTTGGTCTGATGTTTTCGTTCTCCTGCGCCGTAAGGCCTAACGGTGTAAAGAGCACCAAAATAAACAAAGTCTGCGGAGAGGGAATGAAAGAGAATACTGTTTGGGAGCACAAACACAGCAACTCCGACTGCACTCGGAATTTCTTTTCTCCTGTAAGACTGGCTCAAGGCCAGGCGATAGAGCAAGGAGTGAGAAGGACATGGGCAGGACAGCTCCAGCTTCTGCTGCTGCTTGTGGCTTACATAACCCCATGTACTGAGTAATACACATACTAGGACAACAAATGTACTCTCTAAGGAAGGAAGCAGAATCAGCACAAGTCCTGTTTGTTTTCGGATGTTTTTTTTTTTTTAATTACGTTACTTATTTATTTATTTATCTCTGTGTGAATATTCATGAAAGTTTTAGGAAGTATAATGACTGACACTTTAATCAGACATCTATCTGTTATCTTTCCTCAGGTCTGTCTGTATATAGCAAATTATTCCCTGCTCATAGGTCCTGACTGACTCGAATGACTGAGCAAGGACTGGTTTGGTGATTACCTGCTGGTGTTGGATCTCATCACAGGAACAATTTCTATCCTTCAGGCTGAAGCATCACTATGGTTTACCATGATGGGATAAAACAAAATTATGCTAAATGAATACTTTGGCTGAAATGCCCACAATTCTTCCCTTCTCAACTGAATGCAGTGAATCATTTGAGGTATATAGTGTAAGAAAATAGCTTTTTCACTTTTTCCACTGGAGCTACAAGTCTAATGTGGATAATAAGTAAGGGAAGCTTATAGCTGCAAGCTTCCATCACATAATTACCCTCCAGACCAGTTGTTATATAATCCCAGATAGACATGCTGCTGTGCTTATTGATGGGGCGACATACTGTTTGCGATTAGAATATGCTTCATGTTGAAAACAGCCATATTAAATCAGTTCATATTACAATGACATATGAATAATCAGTAGATAATAAGTGAATGATACCTCTGCCAAGGAGCTTATGTTTTACCCCTGGTTTGTGTGTTCACTAGCAAGATTACTCTAAAAGTCGTGTAGATTTATATACATTTATATATATATATATATATATATATATATATATGTGTGTGTGTGTGTGTGTGTGTTTTTTTTTTTTTTTTTTTTTTTTTTTTTTTTTTTTTATTACAGCTTGCTGTGATATTTCATGAAGCTTTATTTACACATAGTATTGTGATTTTGACATGCCATTGGTATGATGCTACACTGGTAGCCTAAACTCCTTATTTGTTACAGCATCAGCCATGTAGCTCTACTACAAACTGAAGCAAACTAAACTTGAAAGTAATTTGTATACATTTCATTTTTGGATGAACCACTCCTTTAAACAATGTGACATCTCCTTTCACTCCTTTTTTTACCTCTCCACTGTACAGCTAACTTACCATAAACATTTTTTATATTCTCTGCTGGCTAATCTTGTTTTACTGTTATCTCAGTTCATGTCCCGGCCCACGCACCAGACAAGAATCATATCTTTCCTTGTGGTGGAAGAACAGCTGACAAATGCTGCTACCCCTGAGATCGTGTCTGACATAAAACTGACCCTATTTATTTTTTTTGGAGTGAGCATGTGGCTGTGAGGATAGCATGCTGTGTAAGAAATCCCTGGCTTTGACACGAGCACAGATCTGTTCCATGGCCCAAGATTTTCCGGTGGCCTTCAATTCCTCCCCGTCCTATTGCTGCAGTTGTCCAGCCCCCATACTCACCCTGCAACTGCTGCCATCAAAAGACTGTGTAAATAGACAGGCAACAGCAGCTGTTAACTCCACTCAGCCTCTGAGCCTGAGCACTAGAACAGAGCAGAAGCGTAAGCTTCCTTACACACATACAGACAGACCTGAACCTTCAGTAATTTGACATTCCCTGTTAGATGGATGACCTGTCAGTAAAAGATGACATTAGAAAAAATATTAAAGGGAACAATGTATGCAGTAAGTAAGGACTAAACCAGAGAAGTGTGATATGGTACCTCCACGGCATGTTGTATTCCTCCTATACCACAGAAAATGATTTATTGTTGCAATTTAATAATGAACAAAATGTTGAGCTTTGATATTATGGAATTTCTGCAAGGCAAGTTACCTCACTACATATCAGCAGCTACATTGCACTGTAATAATTTGTTTGACCACCGTTAGCCTTGATTACGGCATGTAATTGCCATGGTTAACTTAAGCTTCCAACTGAAGCTACATCACAACATTTATTCCTTTGCAGAGTTGGGTTAATTTTCCATTTACATCTTGAATTGATGACAAGAAATTCGAACCACTCCATAAATTCTTCTCCAGCACATCCCGAAGACTTTCAATAAGGTTAAGGTCAGGACTCTGTGGTGCCTGTTCTTGTGTGAAAATGATTCGTCATGTGTCCTGAACCATTTTTTCCTTCATTCATTCATTTTTTTTAAGCTGCTTAATCCTAATTAGGGTTGTGGGGAGGCTGGTCCTATCTCAGCCAACTTTGAGAGAGGGCAGGGTGTTCCCTGGACGGCTCACCAGGCCATTCACATTAACGCCTAGGGGCGATTTGTAACCACCAATTAGCCTACTGTGCATGTTTTTGGACTGTGGGAGGAAACCGGAGTACCCGGAGGAAACCCACACAATCACGGGGAGAATATGCAGACTCAACACAGAAACACCTCGAACCCGGGGAATCGGACCCAAGCCTTCTTGCTGTGAGCCGGACGTGCTAATCACTATGCTACAGTGACGCCCAACATTTTTTTCACTATTTGCCATAAAGTGGAAGAAAAGAAAAAGGAAGAAAAATGGCTGGTCATTCAAATTATCAACTGAATTAATTTCATTGCCACATAATGTTGCTAAGCCCTGACCTGACCAACTGAAGCAACAATGCCATGGTAATAAGCTGTAATCAAGGCTGAAGGCGGTCCAACAAAATGTTAGTGTGTGAGGTTTTTATTTTTTTATTTTTTTTATCAGGCAGGGTTAAAGAATCATTCCCACACCAGCCTCCCTTATTTTCTCTTTCCTGACATTCACACATTTGTAGTCACACATTGTAAAATCACAAAGCACCAGGCCTCCATCGTTTAAAAAATTAATTAATTAATACAAATATGTAATAAAAACTTTACTTGGCTTCACAAAGCTGTGATACTGGAGAGACACCACCCCATAAATGTGAACTAAACATCAATGAAAAGATTATTTTTCTTCTTGCTAAGTGCATTTGTGTAGACTGCCCACCATACAAGTCGTTGTGAGTGAGCTGCAATGATAATATAATAGAGCGAGCACATTAATATAAACACTTTCTGATTCAAGAATTTAAAGCTGTGGTATAATGCTGATTATAAAAGAGCATTAAGGCTGATTATAGAGAACATTAAGGCTGATTATAAACAGCATTAATGCTGATTATAAATTATTGCCAAAAAACAATTGCCGGGTATTTGAGATTGTGATCAGCATACATACCTTCGCATATCAATAAGCACTGTGTCCGTTGAGACCATAATACTATCCACAAGTGCCTCATTACTGTGCCACATATTGCTTGGGTATTGAATTGAGTTTTATTACCTAGTGTGCTATAATTTCTGATCAGTTCCAAATGTACTGCATTCATGCTAGCAGAATAAAACAACTGAATCTGTCAGACGTAATGGCTCCATTGTATCGGTGATTGGAGTTCATGAACAGACCCTGAAAATAAGTCTGATTGATAAATTGAGGGATTCTTTTAAATGTCTTTCCCCAGAAAATGGTCACCCGTTTTACAGTATACACCAACTGTATCTATATACTTCTCCATAGGGCAGCCATACTGTCAAGAATTTTATCTTAAAAGGCTTGACAGTATGCATGACTGATTTTTTGGGTTCTGTTGATGTTTTACAAAACTTCGACATATTTTTGACATGAGTTAATTAGAACAAATGGTGTTTCTCTTTTTAGCTGCAGGTCATTAGTTTTTCTTCGTCATAAAGTCTGGCCAGGAGTGTACTGTATATTATTGTAACCCCCTATGAGGATTCTGTACTGTAACATTTATCAACTCAGGGTTTAGTACTTTTGGGGATTTTTTAAAAACTTTTTCAGTGTTATTGTTTCTGAATGTGTTTGTCTTGTGTGTATTATTCTAAATAAAATATTGCATTATTAAAATTTCTGTGTGGAACCAAATATTAAAGTTTGTGACCAGAATGCCATATGAACGCATGAAACCCCCCCCCCCCCCTTCTTTAAACGAGTCAGTAGTCTTGTAGCAGATACTATATGCTGTGATATGCTTTTGATGTCTTTTTTTTGTTGATTTCCTACAATATAGAGGAAAGCTGCTTTTGCAGCACAGCTAAAGCATGTAATGTGTGTATACTTGACTGTGTGCTAGTTTACAGGACCATGCTGTCATCCTTTCCATTAGTAACTGCAACATGGTTGTATTGGTCTCATTCTGCATTAGTTATTTCATTAAAAACTACTAATTTTTCTACATTCTTTCCAGCATGTTAAGCTTCCATTTAGGTAACCACCTCTGTATGTAAGGGAGGAAACAAGTCAGCTTTTTATAACCAGTGAAAGATTTAAATCTAACAATGTTAATATGAATGACTGTAGTCGTGATGTTCTGATCAAATTCCTGATGCCAAACAGTTTTTCTCTGTTGCTAGGATTCATGTCCTGCACCATAGCCTAGTAATGTTATCCCAGATGAAATTCCAGGTTAATACAGCTTTTTATAGCTGTATAAAAGAAACCAGTAAATACCACTAGTAGTACAGTCATCTATTCTGATCATTTATTAGCTGTTGGGGGTGTATACACCTTCCCAGTGTCGGCTGAGATAAGCATCTGCCTCCCATGATAGGATTATGTGGTTGTGCAAATGAGTGAGCGTCTATATATTAATACTCCATGATCAAAGCACTGAGGTGAGACTGTGATCCTCAAGATTTAGACCAAAAGATTTAGATGTTTAATAATAAAAATAATAATTATTATTGGTAACAATAATAACTATTATTATTATTATCATTCAGATGCTAAATGGCTTAATCCTTCTATGGTCACAAGGAGGCTGGAGCGTGACTCAACAGACTCTGGCTGAAGGAGGGTATACCCTGAACAGCTTGCCAGTTCATCTCAGGGTAACACACGCACAACCAACCACATCTAGAGGGAATTTGGAACAGCCAATTAGCCTATCTATCCTATTTCTAAATGTCTTTTGACTGTGGGAGAAAACCACAGTACCCAGAGGAAACCCATGCAAACATGGAGAGAACATGCAAACTGAACACAAACACAATTGCTGGGAACTCGAACCCAGGACCTTCTTGCTGTGAGGCGGATCTGCTAACCAGTATGCCACTGGGCCGTGCTGAATAATAATGATGATGATGATGATGATGCATTTGGTGAGTTGAATTTATTTAAAAGTATTAAACTGTATTCTGTGTGTCACTCTTGTAGAAATCATTCAAATTCAAGCTCTATGTTCAAGACTAATTTTAATTAAAAAAAAAGATTTTCAAGGGTAATAGCAATTAAAATAAAAAAGCATGTACAGTTTGTGATCTGGTTTCATGTAGTGTTGTTAATATTTTACACTGCTTTATGCAGGCTTATTGAACAAACCTAAAGAGTCTGGTAGGTGATAGAGGTAAGTAATCAAAACAACATTTTCTCACAACCATTTCTTTCCAGCATATTTCATTACTAATATTATTAATGACATGTCTTGTATTTGTTAGCCTGTCTTGTAGACAAACAGTGTGGGGAAACTGTGAAGACCACAGTTCAAGTTCAAGGACGAATCCTGTGCATCAAGGCTTTACACTACAATCAAAACCCTGATGGTCGCCAGTCTCAGCCAGGCGATGCTCTTGTTTAACTCTTAAGTCTGTTTTATTGTATCCAGTAGGGATAGTCAGTTTTCCTTTGTGTCCTGAACACAGCTGCTAAGACAATCTGAATAAAGCAGCCTCTGTATTCATCTCTAACTGAGTGCTGTCAGTTTAATATAATTCAGCCAGTTCAGAAATGCCCAAGGCATGTGTATGGTGGCACAGACAGTTCAAAATGTAAATGCAACAAGTATAGGTAGAAAAAATTGGGAAAGGAGGGGATCAGCCCAAAAGGTCTATGTGGAGGTCCGAGGGTTGGCAGAGTAGCATTCATTAGCAAAGCTACCATGGAACAAAACTCTTTTTAGAAAATGTAGTGCTTCAAATTGTCATGTTCCAGGGGCTGAAAGAGGAGTAGTAGAGAAGCATGGAGGTATTTTAAGTTTAGTTCTGGTCCCTCTAAACCTCTCTTCTTGCCTGGGTGGTAAGACCTCTGAAGGGCTGCTACTGGTGCTGATGCTTTCAGCTGCACTTGCAAGATTTGACAATCATGTTGGAAAGTTGCTCCACTTTTGGTGTTCGTCCAACATAGTAAAGGATAGTTAGAGGTTCGAGGTCCTGTGGCACGCAGCATGGTGAAGCTGAGGCTTCTGGGTTCAGGGTGTTGTACAGGCTCAGCAACTGCAAAAGAAGCCCAGGTTTGATAGGTTATCTTTAATTATTTAATTAACTATTTTCAGATGAAAATAAACAAAAGGGTCAAAGTTTTGCTAAAAGTTTAATAATGTAACTGGCTTAACTTCTTTGATTCTAATGAAAAAATATTTTTAGAAATCTGATATTGCAGGAATTATTTTTAGAGCATTTGGACATTTATAATGTTAAAAAAAGCTCCAAAAAATTTTCATATTTGGAAATCTGTAACTGATGTGGACCACGTTTCCCAATGGTGTGGTAAAGATCACTGTAATGTAGACAAAGTTTAAAGTGATACTTTTTTTTTTTTTTTACATAGATCTTTATATTATGATCATACTATTATATGAATACAGCTTTTATAGACTTGTTGCAGATGCCACATGGTTTAGTTTGTCACTGGCACTTGACAGGTACATATATACTTAGCATTTTGGAATTCGGTGTCTAAATGTGATTGGATCACTAGAGTTATTAATGTGAAGTCTGAATTAACACTTCCACCTTGAATATACACACCGGTCACTAAATGAATTTGTCTGTTACCTGCTAAATCTTATACCACAGCACATTTTTGAGTTCTTGATTCTGATTGATGTTCAATAGTTTTCTATAAAATTAGATAGTAATGTTGTGCCAGCTGTAAGGCAAATCAGATTTATACTAATCATGAAATTCTAATTTGTTTCTATAGTAAGGGTGAATTCAGCCAAGCAGTTTGGCAGACGCTTCTCATAACAGATTAAATATTTGCTTTTAATAAACAAAGCATAATTGCTGATATGGTGACGCTTTTAGTGAAGTGACTTCACAGCAAGAAGGTCCTGGGTTCAAGTCCCAGCCCAGTGTGAAGTTTGCATATTCTCCCTGTGCTTGCGTGGGTTTTCTCCAAGTACTCTTGTTTCCTCCCACAGTCCAAAGACATGTATATTAGGCTAAATTGTCTGTTCAAAATTGTCCCCAGGTGTGCGTGTTTAATGGCTATGTGTGTGTTGCCCTGCAATGCACTGTCGGGCTGTTCAGAATGTACCCTTCCTTTGTACACAGCTGGCTAAGATAGGCTCCAGCCTCCCTGTGTGCCTAGTAGGATTAAGTGGTTCGGAAAATGGATGGATGGTATAAGTAGTCAAGTAATTTTAATGGTCTTTGATACAATTATTTGAGTAATGTGAGGAATTTACATTACACATTTTGCTATTAATGCTGATTATTATTATTAGTGGTGGTGGTGTTGTTGTTATTCTATGTATTTTTAAAAAGTGTCCTTTCTCACCGAGCTGTGTGTGGTGTCAGAGCTGCGCAGGTAAGGGCATGGCCCTGAACAGAAGTTAGCGTGGTATCCTTTTGGCTCATGGATCCATCTCCAACCCAAGTCCTGTCGGAAATCGATGTAAAGACGGCGAACACAACAGTTCTCCTCATAATTACTGCAGTGGAGGAAGAGAGACAGACATGAAGACAGACCCGGCATGATCAGCTGCTCCGTTGCTTGTGAACGTCAATGACATTTCCATCCTCTCAATGAAGTAATACAGCCAGTTCTTACTTGACATTTTTAAGCCTTCTATTTTCATTCTGTATTGCCTTATAAACAGCTCAAGCTGTGCCTTTCGAAGCCTCAGAAATTCCACTGTGAGGTGTGTCATTTTTTTCCTCTCCTGGACTGGGCCCAGGCGTCTAATGCTGTCGGTAAGGTAAACCCAGGCATTGTGGCTCTGATGAGCTGCGGTGCTACACACACGAGCCCATTCTAAATTGTAATATGTGGACAGATCCCAACTTGATTCTTCTATCATGCTTAAAGTTTTCAGATGCCAATTAAAAATTTTAGTCATACAGCCTCTCGAAGGGAAAAATGGTGCGCTAATACTAATTGGAATGCGAACCAGAGAAAACTGGTAAACTCACTGATGTATAAATTGTTTTTTTTTCCTTCATCATAGCTGTATGTTGTGTAATACTTCTTTACAATGAGCTTAAAGCAAGAAATTTCTGCTATCCTACATCATTTCCATATGTTCAATGAATAAGGTTGATACACATTTAACTACAACAATTACAAAAACTTACGAGAAGCAGTAGTTGGTATCCAGTGCCCGTTTGCGCCGTCTGGATGTAGGCGGCACGTCCAGGCGATGAGGAGGCAGCATCATCAGGATAAGATGTGGCAGGGGGTGATCAAGGTTCTCGTAATCTACGTCCATACCTACAGATGAAACAGATCTCACTGCATGTTGAAAGACAAATGAAAACTGAGCTTGTGCCCAGCATCCCCTAGATCCTACTGTCTTTCATTCCCCAGCATCTTATTCTTTTATTCTTCCCTGCACTTGCCTGTCTGCTCCTCCAATCTGTTGCTGATAGAAAAAGCAGCTTAGGGCTCAGGAGAGACGTTGCCAGTGGATACGGACACCCCGCTTTAATTTGGGGCCAATAGTCTAAGCGCCCATGGCAGCAACGAATTCCTCACAGTGGAGACTGCTGATGGAGTTAGGGAGCATTTCCAATCCCCCCAGACCCTAGGGGCCCCCATTACTAAGTGAGATTCCAGCCCTCAGTGCGTTCCCATGATCAAGCTTACAATCTCTGTCTTGCTCTGAGCATTATCTCCAACTACATCTCAGAGCCATATGTTTTAAATAAAGGTTCTGAAGAAAATTATGTTTTTTATTCCAGATAAAAAGTGTAGGGAAATACAGAGATGAGGTGACAATACAACGACTAGAGCACTACAGTGATAAAGAAATTCCAAGCTATAATGGTTTTTTCTTACAGTTGTAGCATAAAAACCAAGCAATTCTACTAGCGATGGAAAGAAATCTTTACTAAACGTTGATGTTGATTTGCATATTAATGATGAAACAGGACCAGTTATTAAACTTTGGAGTTCGGGGTGTTCTCCCTTAATCAGTCATACTGGAGGGGGGAAAAAGATGACGCCCTGTGTGTTAGTAAGCCTTACCTTGGAATTTGACCTCCAGTACTTCGTTTTTGTTCTCATTGATGTCACCGTTGGGATTAAAGGTGTGACAGGGACAGTGCACACTGACCTCCAAGCCAAGGTTAGTCTCTGCACAGCACAGACAGAAGCCCAAAATCAAAGTAACTGCATTTATTACAGTCTTTTGTTCCTTTGATTTATTGTCTTTATATCATCTCTGCTGAGGACTATAGTCAAACAGTGATAAATCCTAAAGCATAAGAACTTGCTACATGCAATTTATGCTAGTCGCTGACCAAATGGTTTGTAATCCTGCGCCCTGTCAGATGTATTTTCATATTAATACAGATTGTTATTTTTTACTTCCTGAAACTATAATTCATACATTTTTATTCTGGCAAATCATTCCAACCCTTCTTTTCTGCTAAGACTTGGACAACTGCTACTTGTTAGCCAACACATTCATTTTCGAAATGATTCTCTTACAAGTTTCCAGGGTTTTTTGGGGTTTTTTTAAACATGCAAACTTAACACCTTAATCTCCTGGCTCAGTAATCCATTTTTTCTCTTCACAGTAACTGTCATGAATTAATCAGTAAATACAAGTGAAGTGTAATTAATAGGAAATGTACATAGTTAAAATTGAAGAAGTTCCATCATGACAATGTATTCTTGGTGTTTAAGAGGATCTTTGTAACAGTCCTCACAAACTCTACAGATAAATAATATGGACTCAGAGATATGGGATGTGTAGCATCGATTCCATACTTCGATTATTAGTTATTCTGAATTTATTTTTTTTTAAATCTCTTCATTTAATAGATGACTGGAATGTTTTAGATTTTTAACAACAAAATGTAAATGTAAACTTTGCTTTTTACTCACCTCTACGTGTGAGCCACTCCCTAACAGTCTCTGTAACATCGAAAGAGACCCACTCAGGCGTTCCTTTGGTCAAGACGTTCTTTCCCCCAATATACCGCTGCTTTGCAATATGCTCACTGTGTTTAATGATCTGTAGAAACACAAGACAGCAACATTCTGAGTTTACATGGGGACCACTTCGGGGATTCTATAGTGATCTAAAGGTCAAGGAGGGCATTGACTAATCCTTATTTTAAGTCAAACTGTTCCTGAGACAGTGTTTATAGTGTTTTATTAGCAGAATAAAAGTGATTGACAGCATGAGTACTTGGGTCATATGGTAAAATACACTAAGCAAGCACACTCATATTCACACAAGCTCCAGACATCAGTCCTAGCCAGCACTGCCTGAGCCAGACACTCAAGGATGCCCGAGGCCAAAGCATTCTCCCCTCTTACTTATGGAAAATGTGACTCCCAGTGAGAGAGATATCCCCATATTACATCTTAATGCTTGCATATAGTCTTTACCAGTTAGAAATAAAGGCTTTTCTAACATTTACACAACGCTGGATTATACTCGTAATAATGTTATCAGAAACAATAACAAAACCAGATCATGCTGCTCAGAAAGTCCTGAAGTAACAACCCTTCTGTTCCGAAATCTACATATAAAATCACTCCCTCATATACCACCAGGCACAGAAAGAATACAACAGGTAGGAAAAGTTTCTGTACCCCGTTAGGACCCAATCTCACCTCCTGTTATACCCATGCTAAGCTTGGAGGCGTTCTGAGACCAGAAAACTAGAGATTCAACCAAAGCACTCAAACCCTCACGTCCACCCCTCCACCCCCTTTTCTTCCAGTGGCTGACACTGCCTCTATCTCCTGCACAGCTCCTGGAAACCATCTGTAGGCCTGTCAGGCTAGGCCTAAAGTGTAGTCCTGCAGGGCCGGAGACGCACGTCTCCCTGGCAGGAAACGCTGAAACCTGATCACGGCTCCCTGCCTCTCGTGGGAGATTAATGAGGAAACTGACCGAAAATCCCCCCTCACCTCATTTATGTATGGTGGTAGTATATACAAGTGCACGCATGGTAGATGTGTGTATATAATATGCCACTACACACAATTTATCTCCTAAAACTCATCCTTGGTGATATATTACATTACAGTGCTTTGGCTATGATAGTGGCAGAAATTGAGCTTTAGTAAGACTTTCTCAGAATACTTCCTTTGTTCAGCTGAATTGTACAAATACACGCCTGTATAATCCATTCGGTGCCTGGAATAAAGATCAGTGCTTTGGAAAAAAACCCAAAACAAAACAAAAAAACCTGAAGAAGCAAGAGTTGTAGGACTTGACAGAAAATCAGTATCCTTTTTACCCCATGGCTGTCCACTACCAGCACGTGGGACATTCTAGCCTCTTTTCTCCAAAAGTAATGGAAGAAGTGATTCCAGAGTCCATTAGTGGGAGAGACTGATTAAGATCTCTCTTTCAATGGGAGACTCTTTTGGATCAGCACCTTGAATGCTAAACCTTTCAGGGATTTAATAAAAAATGTGATTTCTCTTCTTTATTATAAATTCAATATTTTAATGTCAAACATTTACACCTTTACATTTATTATTATTATAAATATTATTAATATTATTATTATATTATATTTTATATATTATATTATATTATATTATATGTTTACTTACTTACTTACATTTAATTAGTTAAATTTTTGGTAATTGTGGTTCACATTGAGTTATTAATTTTTCATGAGTGTCTTCTCTCCTAGCTTAATGTTGGTCACATGACTTGATGGTTTGCCACAGCTTTCTTTTACCTGTGGATGTTACTTATACTCTGCATCTGTTCTTTATAATTACTCCAATGTATGCCTCATAGAAGGCCAATATTTTAGCTTGTTTTTAGCTTTTTCTTTTGCCATGTTCTTATTTTTAGTACAATTTTTCTTTGACAACAATGTGCCTTTGTTTCTTTTTTGTTTTAAATGTATTTGTGAGATAAACACAGTAATAAATATTCATTTCTTTTCGGAACCGCTTAATACTAATTAGGTCGCGGGGAGGCTGGTGCCCATCTCAGCTGACTGTTGGCGAGGGCAGAGTACACCCTGGACAGCTCGCCAGGTCATCACAGGGCAGAAACATGCTGACGAAAATCAGCAATGGTTCTTTTACATGCCTCTCATCAGAGAGACATGGCTGGCCTTTGATAACCCAGTTAGTTGCACTGGGGGAACAGCAGTGACATCCCATTGATAATGGGGCTTGAACCATGACCTTGGGATCAGTAATATAAAAAATATAAGTAAGAAATAAAACACGATGGGGAATCATGTTACAGGAATATAATCATCTATGACATCCTACCACCCTACAGTTTATTATTTTGCAGTAACAGCCTGTCCAGAAGTGTTTTTTCCTCTTCATACATCAATCCCCCTCATCCTACAAAATGATGGGTACATTTAGTATTGTAAAATGTCTGCTGTTATTACAGTTGTTCATTAATCAGCATCTTGTTTTCTCTCATGAAGACTTTTTCATATTACTGAGAAACTACTAAAACTCTCCTGTGCTAGAAAACCTCAAGTTCCAGCTTTACCTCTGACTTTACAAAGCACTGACACGAGACTCCTTCCAAAAATATAAATTGAACGCTATCTTGCATCCATACATTTAAAACTTTCAGCACACAAGGCTTTGTTAGTTGTTATGATAGGGGGAAAAAAAGTACACGGCAATAAATGTTAGGGATACATTTTGTGTTTGTCTTAAAAATGTCTATCAATTTAATGGCCCAGTTAAATATTAAAATATTATTGCTCAAGATTTCTTTTCCACATGTGTTCAAAACTACGAATTATGAATTCTTAGAATCTGAGAATTATGAGAAATCATTCATAAATCAGGATCATGTTCCACTTCTGAGCCATACTTGGCTCCTGATGTTTTTTTAGAACCCGCCTTTTCCACTACAGTGTGTTTGGTTGATGTTCGGATTGCAGCTCTGTTCATTATTATGTGCTTTATTATTCATCTTTTACTGATTAAATACATTATGTAGATCGACTTTAGTTCTAAATATTCATTAGCAAACTTCATTCAATCAATTAAAGGCAGTATTTACCTGATAGAGTTCAATGCGCTGTTCGTTCCTGCTGGCGCTGGAGTTGGGAACTCTCAGGGCTCGAAACTCTGCTCGGAACAGGTTGGAGGAATTTTTCTCCATAGATGAGACGTCGAAGCGGAATACTTTAGATGTTTTACTTTTGAAACAGGTCAGGTCATCTGCAAGGAAAGAAAGCAGAAGTAAATCTCATTGAGTCCATTTTCTGGAGTATTACAGTCTAAAATGATGGATTCTCAGATCTTGTCCCTTTGATACCCAGATGTAGATTTGAGGTGGTGATGAGTTTGGAGTGAGCTCAGTTGTCTCATGTATGTTTACTTACCTTTTTCATATAGTGTTTGATTTTACTGTGAAAGTCAGACTTTAATGTATAATTTTTTAACAGATCTAATTCACAATTGATAGATAATTATAGTTTTTTGAATCTTGCATACTTTAACATGAATCATAGGTCTACCGTCAGCAAATTATTTAATACAGTGTTAGTGTAGTAGATCATGGTAACTAGATTTTTAAAAAAATAGCAGATGACTTGACCTTATGGTTTGACATTCTATTTACCAAGCTTTCTCACACACACACACACACATTTATTGATATATTGATATATATATATATATATATATATATGTGTGTGTGTGTGTGCAATCATGACATTCTATGGAAATATTGCAGGAATGTGATGGATTTTCTTATTAAGTGTGTAACTAAGCAGATGTACTGTATGTACCATTCATTCATTAATTTGCTGCAACGCTTATTACGATTAGGGTCACAGGGAGGCTGCTTCCTATTTTAGCCAATACTGGGCAAAGGCAGGGTACACCCTGAACAGCTTGCCAGACCATGTGCATGTCTTTGGACTGTGGGAGGAAACCAGAGAACCCAGAGGAAACCCACACAAGCGCGGGGAGAACATGCAAACTCCACACGGAAACACCCTTGCTGAGCCCGGGACTTGAACCCAGGACCTTCTAGCTGTGAGCGGAAGTGCTAACCACTAACTAACCATGCTGCTCCGTATGTAACCAATGTTTCTTAAAAGGGTCATAAATTGACAAACATTTGTTCCTTTTGCAGCAGAAAGACAATCATACTCTAATATGGCCAGACTCCAGAATACTTCAGAAATACAATCAGATAAATAAGCTTTAGTAAGTGATTGAGGCACAGAGCAACACAAAGTGAATACTGTCTGGAAATTAAATACAAAGAACCTACATTCAACTTACAACCAACAATTTATTTACACGGTGGCATGTTGGTGTAGTAAGCACCGTCACACCAAACTGCAAAGGGTTCAGATTCAAATCTCAAACAAGAGCCCCTCTGGGTGGGGTTTGCACACACTGTTGATTAGGAGAGAAGGGTTAAAGTAATGAAATGTAATTTAGTAAGAACTTATCTATATAGCATTGCTGCAAGCTTAAAGTGTCCTGTACAAAATTATTTTGTTAATATTTAGTATAAAATGTTTATATGAGGGGATGGGTGTTATGAGCAGTGTGTCCACCCAATTTTGAAATGAAACCAACGCCACCATTCAGATGTGAATGAAAATGATTATTTGCTTTGGGAGATTGTAGAGCCAAAGTCATGTCCCATCTGTTTGTGCTTTACTGAGGAAGAGTTAGCAACAAGTTGAAGTCATGAAATGAAAACCAAATGTTTTTCATATATGATTGGTGAACTAAACAGAGCAGGCCCAGGACACTGCACTACTACAGAACAGGTGTCTCTGAACTGTGCACTCCCAAGGAGTTATTGTTTTAGGTTGAGAGAATTTTGGTTAATGTCTTTGTGTAAAAATGATCATTTGTGGCTGTTCTAAAAGTAGACCCAAGCAGACCACACAACTAGTGTACATGATCCTCAGATTAGCCTCGGTTTCAACTACTTTAAATGCCCTTTAGGAGCTGAACATGCTGCTGACAGACCACACTCCATTAGCAATGCATCAAATCCCTAGCTGGTTGGATGCCATGGTAAATCTAGTAAGCTATATTTATGTAATAAACAGATTATGCCAAATGGACTACTACGCAGTGTTGTAGAAGTAATCATAACAACAATGAAATACCACTGAAATCCTTACATACAGCCATGGAAAAAATCAATAGACTACTTTTAGTAGAAATTCTCATAATATGTGGACTTTTTTTTCCATGTATATATGATTGTTTCAATGTACTGTATGTGTATGTATATATAAAATTAAAATAAAAAGACTACTTTTTCATCCCGACAAGCCTGTTTCGTGGTTGCTCACTTATATCACTTATATTACAAAGCATGAGTGGGCAGTGAGTGGGCAACCACGAAACAGGCTTGTCGGGATGAAAAAGTAATCTTTTTATTTTTTTCTCATATACCATGTATTTCGCTCTACTTCGATTTTATATTGATACTATCAGGGAAGAAAAAGTCCATTAATGTGATAATCTGCTCATTCAGTACATTCAGCTCGTCAACTGACTTCACATTAATGTTGTGCTGAGCCTCGAGCTGACCAAATTGAGCAACAAAGCCATGGAGATTACACGCTTAATGAACTCCATGAAAATATTAGCGGGCCACTTATTTTTTGGCCGGGCGATGTGTGTGTGTCTGTGTGTAGATGGATGGATGGATGGATAGATATGATGATGTAATGCTAGTGGTCTAGCCTCATAGCAAGAATGTCCTGGCCAGCAGAGATGCCCACGTGCGTGGGTTTCCTCCAGATTCTCAAGTTTCCTCCCACAGTTTAAAGACATGACAGGTTATTCCGAATTACACAAAGTGTGTTGAATGGGAGTGTGAATGGATATTGGTACTAGAGACCAGGTTCTGCAGGGGGGCTTAGAACCCTCTCAGGTAAGAACTGGTGCTAGCGGTGCTAAACAAAACAAACACGTGGCTACTATTTTATAAGCTAAGTGGAAACACTCTCTTATAGCCAAGTGAACAACTATTTATTTACCTTTATGTGCACCCTCTCCTCAGAAATCTATGCCAGATTGAAAGCTATGATTATACACCATAAAAACAAGTTCAGTTGTTCTTTATAAACTTTTGACTGCATTTGATCTTTAATACCTGTTTACAGATTTGGCAGCTGGACTAATAACTGTTTTTTCCATCTCTTGATTCCAAGCAGAGCATTTTCAAAGTATCGTCAATCATGTAATGTAACTTTCTACAAAGCAAAAGTAACTTGTTCTTTGTTTCGGTGTGTTTTGGCTTTTTGCTCCGCTGCCCTTTCTGTAGTCCTTTAGCTGAAGGTGGAAAGCCCCACTTTGAGAGAAGATTTGAAATTCTAATCAAGGCTTTAGTTTCCTTTTGGATGACCTCATTTTTCCCATTGCAATGGTTTAAGGTGGATTTCACATTATGGCCTATATTTGCCAAGGTTTTAGTGTGTAGATCATTTGTTCCATGGCTGTGAATGTGAGGGATTGTTGGCGTAATTGTGTGAACAAAATTCTAATTTACAACTACTGATATCAGATATGAAGTGAAGGTCAGTGCCGTGATGCTTATAATATCTGAAATCAGGCTTCAACTATTTAAAAAAAACTTGTACTATTAAAAATAAATAAATAAAACATCACACAATCTTATTCAGAATATATTAAATAGCTTTTAGTCCATTACTAATGCTACTCTACAGGCTTTCATTTTTAACATTAAAAGCACAAATAGTTTTGTGTTTATTTTGAAATAACTGCCAGCTGATACACATTTCTTCTAATGAACCCCCTTATTCTTTAACATACATATTAAATACAGCAAAAACATACAGTCTAAAGAAAGGACAGGAGCTGCTAAAGCTTGCCATCAATCCCTGAGTATCTTAGAACGACCCTGTTCCAGACACCAACCCAACCTTCCCCATCCCCTTTTCCTGTGTCTGGGATGTACCTCCATGCGAGCTCCTTTTCCCGACAGGTGACATCATACAGAGCCTTCTGAAAAAGCAATCTCAGGGCTGCTGGACATGTCAGAGATTGGAGGTAAACACAAGAAATAGAACAGAGGAACATGGAGGGCCACGTGCCGGCCAGCGGCTGGGAAAGAATTTGGAACGCAAAATCGTAAAGAGAGAGTAAAAGGATGTTGATGTAGAACTGTGCAGTGCCATATAACCTTCCATCCAGTCCGATTGGATTGGATATAAACTTAACAAAACAAACAAACAGACTCTCACAAAGAAATCTACAAAATTTCAATCAGTCCGTCCATGTTATGTATCTCCGTTGTTTTATAAGATTATTAGGTATGGGCTGTATGCAGTAAACAAACAAACAAAAATTATAAATAGACATTATACAAGCTGATGCAAAATACCGCCAACCCTTCTCCCCTAGTGAACAATAAACAAATAAATAGCTCTAAATATGATTCCACTTGGCATCGGGTCATGGTAAATATTTCAGTGGGATTTCTTTTCCACTGTCTTGGCTGTTGCCTGATGCACAGTGATCATTTGAATGGCAGTGAATGACTCCTTGGACTATTAAAAGAAGCGTAAGCAACACCACGACAACACAGCGCTCTTGTGTGCACTCTGAATGAGGTGGCCTTTGAATAAATTAAAACACACACACACACACACACACACACACACACACTTGTAGGTTGAATACACTTAGATGAGATAATGCGCTAGGGCTTGTTGCAAAGAAGTAAGACTTTTTCCACTTGATCAGGGATGAAGAGGAGGGGAAAGAGTGTGTGTGCGTATGTGTACGTGTATGTGTGTGCGTGTAGTTAGGGGAAGGACTCTGGCCTCCAGTATTGGCCTGAAAATTCAGTCTCTGTTTTGCTTGGAAATTACATCACCTTCTTACTATTCCATATATCAGAAGCAGTGCTGTCTGCAGATCCAGTCCATATCCTCCCCTCCCCACTCACTCCTTTGCTGATTACCTAATGCCACATACTATTACCCATCTTCTGGTGCAGACATCACCTTTAATCCACCTATTAATATAATACTCACTTAATACCGTTCTGGGTATGGGTCACATGGTTATGTTAGAATGGCTTTTATTGTTCGTACAGATGAGAGAACACCTGCACACTTGCTCATTTATTCCGCGATCTAATCAGCCAATCATGGGGCATCGGCACAGTGCATATAATCCAGCAGATATGGGTCAAAAGGTTCAGTAGAAGTTCACTTCAAACCTCAGAATTATCTGCGACCTCCTAAGACCCAAGCCCTAATGTTGTGTGTTTTGTTATTGCTCTGCACAGCTTCTGTTCTTTAGCACCTGATAACTACTGAACAAATGTACTTTGGTAAAATGGTAATATCCAGTGGCCCTCATATGAGGATCTTAAGAGGACATGCATACAATGAATCTGTTACTCAGATTGGTGAAATAGCTCTTTTGGTGAAAATGACTTGTTGATAAGAGATGTCGCCGGAGATCGCAAGTTCTAATCCAGGTTGATGCCACAGTCATCCGTGACTGGGAGTCCATAGGAGCTAATTGGCCGAGCTCTCAGGGGAGGGAGGGATGGCATACGCTCACCTCCCTGTCACTCACAGTGATCACCAGCCAATCATGGGCGTCTGTGGGCTCATTGGTACGAGGGGGCGGATAGCACTTTCCCTTCGAGTGTGTTAGGCCGCCCCAAAATACGCATGCGTAGCAGTTCGAAAAGAGGCGGGCGGTAGCATCGCATGTCACGCAGGGGGCGTGTGCTTGCTTCAAATTCAACTTTTGTCACATACAAATTATACACAGTACAATATCTTGATGGGTGGGAATTGAAAACGACTAAATTAGGGAGAAAATGGGGAAAAATAAAAAAAAACAAAAAACAAAAGGGATGTCGGAGAACAGGTTCAAGCTGCCAGGATGCATATAATTACTCTTTACAAGTGTGGTGAGCTGAAAAGCATCTCAGCAAGCACAAAATAATAAACAGTGAGGTGGGTTATAATAAGATTCCACACTAGTTTCTACTCCTATCAAACAAGAACGAGAATCTGAGGTTATTATGGGTGTGGACTCATCGATACTGGACAGTAGAAGATTAGAAAATAAATCACCTGGTCTGTTTCCGATCTTCATCAGTCTTCAATCTTCAGTTATGGTGAGGTTGTGTCTTAGTTTCTGAAACACTTAAACCAGCCAATTTGTCTCTAAGAACTTCTCGCTCACTCATTTTCTGAACTGCGTAATCTTATTAGAGTCGCGGGGAGGCTGGAGCCTATCTCAGCTGACACTGGACGAAGGCAGGGTACACCCTAAACAGCTTGCCAGACAATCGCAGGGCCCTAAAAATCAAGTTATGATCTTTTTCTGATGTTTGATATGAGTCTTTACTGATGCTCCTGATCTATATCCACATGATTTAAAACATTGTGCTGCTGCCACATGATTGGACAACTGCTTAAGTGATGAGGTGAACAGGTGTTCCTGTTAAAGTGGATGGTAAATATCTGCAAGTGCATACGCCACTTAAATCAAAAGACACCTTATGGGAAAACTAAATGCGCAGTGATGTGAGCCAGAGCACCATATGGTATGGAATGCTGTCATAAGAATGAGTAGATCATATGAGTAATTAGAGGTCCGATGTCAGGTCTGGTTATTTGCTAAAGCCAAATGGGTACAACAGAAACAGTTATCCCAACAGCCTCCATTTTTAGTGAAACTAAGGAGAACTAAATGCTAGATTGAATGAACATGTGCTTAAAAAAGAAAGAAAGACTCCAAAGTACAATGCATGTAAAACTCTCTAGCCTAAAATATCGAAAATGTATTGGGGTAAGTGTATCCCTGTAGTGACCTTCTCTGATAGTAAAAATACAGGAAGCAAGACAAAAACAGTAAAGCAACTTTTCAACAATGGCAACAATGGCTAAGGTCCATTTCCTTTCTTTCTTTGCGGTCTATCGTGCCGATCTCATATATTAGGAACCAAAAGGTCAGTGAAGAATATCTTCATAACCAAAGGATTATCGCTGGCTTTTCTAAAACGGCAAAGTAACCATAAACCCTTTGTTTGGAACAGGATATAAAGTAGCTGAGGGACGGTATATTTGGAGTGTCAGAAGCACTTTAGCTGACCTGAAAGCCGCACTTGGCTCATGGGTTTGTTTGTGAGCCAGAGGACGGTCTGTTCAGTGTCTCCCTTGCATAAAACACCTGTTGATTTCAGGGGGAAAAAAGTTGCATGATGCAATGACCCCCCTTCCATCACCAAAGAGACATGTTTCAAGTTGTTTTAGTTTGCAAAAGTGTCTTGTGTTTTCTTGAAGCCCCCGTGCGCTTAGGATATGAGGATTAGGCCATACTAGATTGGCTATCCAGTGGTACTTAAACATGTTTTCTTAATTAGAAGAGGCTGAAGCTGACCAGAGAGCGCCTGGGCTCTTCTCTGGGCTTTACTTTTATCTTTTGTGTAAAACTTGGAAAGGCTTCTATAAAACCACAATTATTTCGGCCTGCATAAAAGACAGCTATGGCGTCGGTGGAATCTGTGATGGGGGAAACTTTGACAGCTTGTTCCATGGATAGACAGTTAGTGCACGCAGTTAAAATAGTGCCAATGGAATGAACGGCTGCCGGGACAGTGCGCGCGCCTTATGAGCTCAGTGGGACGGACATGCGCACGCCTGCTCCTGAGCAGAGACATAGCCCAGCTCAGTGTGATGATAACTCAGAGCGATGATAACTCTCGTCCTGTGTGTTCACTAACGTTAGCAGAACACTGGGGAACCGGACAACTGTCCGTATCACACCGCCCGGTGCCAAGTCAGAGTGCCAGGCCCATAGTCCAAATTAATGCTACCCTATATCTTTCTCCTTTTGAAAATATGTTTTATATATATATATTTTAACCTGGATGCATTTTAAGCTTCTACTTTTTACATCCCAAATAATTTAATACATTTTCTCCACTGAACATCAAGAGAAGTTATAGAAGTTGATTGAAGTTATTGATCAGGTAGGAATGATCTTAAGGCTCCACACCTTCTAATTACATCAAAACCAAGAGATCCACTGAGACACTTTAGGGTTTCTTTTTGAGAGATCGAAATCGAAAATATATTCCAAGAACCTTTGCAAGAATATTTTCCAAAGACACCAGTACCACAATCAGAAGGAGTTAAAAAAATTCTTTCATTTGGTGCACAGCATCACAATAACCACTATAACCCCTCTTTTTTAGATAACACACAGCAGCTTCCTTTAAACCACTGGGATTCTCATCCTCATCCTCATCCTCATAGCATGAACTAACTGAATGGCTTTGGTGATGGGATGGAACGATCAAATGATGGAAATACGCATCACATCTCTTGCAGTCGCTCCGGCAGAGGCTTAAACAGACATCATCCTTCAACCTGGTAACAAACATGGAATAAAACAGTGACTTTTAACAATTCCATGCTTTAAGCCAGGCTGGTACAGTACAGTTCTCACACAAAGGCGTTTGGTTTCGGGAGGGGAGAAGGCTAACAGCTCGGATCTTCTCGTACGAGTTAATTCGTCTGAAATGCAACAAGCCGGTGCAGAATTCTTCCGAGTTTTGCATGAAATCAGTTTCTCCTTTATTACTGAATTGAGTATCTCTAGATTCTTCTTCTTCTTATAACAATAAAAGAGTAATAAAGGGGAAGGAATACTTGGTGCTGTTTTTGCCCTGTGGTTCTTTGGGGTACTCACTGATTTCAGCCGGTCCCGTCATGTTGAACTTGTGGATCTCCTTGGCGTAATACTCGGTCTCGGTGTTGTCCTGCCCACAGCTCTGCTGTCTCTCTCGGCCCAGTGCCTCGATCAGCTCCTTGGTGCTGTTGTACAGCGCCAGCACCAGGTCCGACACCTTGGGGTGTTCGTGAACCTGCGGCGGGCTCGTGAGGCGCAGCTTGCTGAGGATCTGACCCCGGATCGCCTCCACGCGCTTTTTCTTGATGTGGTCGATGTCCACGGTGGTGCAAGTGGACAGCGAGAAGATCGTGGTCACGCTATTTAACAGGAGGAAAAACAAAAGTGCTTTGCCAAGATGCATGATTCTCTTTCACTTGTCCAAACACGACCCGAGGAGACAGTCCAGTTCCAGGACACTTCGAGCTGGTTCTTTAATTAAACACTTAATAAAACACAGCAGCAGTTATTAAGGTAAATTCCAGTCGCTCGTGCGAGTCGGTTGATGTTCACATTCAGTTTCCCCCTGAGATCCCATCCTGGGAACCTAAACAAAGTGCATCACGCTCCCAACACGCATCTCAGTAAAAGTCCATCACACACCTAAAGTCTGAGCGTTGATACAGAACAGAGTCCCGGCAGCATATTCCCTTCAGATTACTGTTTATTATGGACTCACTCTCTCTGTCTCTCTGTCTCTCTCTCTCTGTCTCTGTCTCAGCGCGTTTCTCCGGCGTTTCGGACCCAGCGGACCTTCAGCCGCTCTCATTGCATTTATACAGACAGACGTGTGACGTGTGCAAGAGGCGGGACAAACACAAGCGCGTCCTGTGAGTGGCGCACTGCCGACTGTTCAGTGATGAACAACACATCAGTTACAGCAATTCACTAAAGGAACCTGCTGCACCGAATTATCATTATATCCACATAAAGAAAAAAATCTCTCTCTCCCTCACACACACACACACACACACTCTCTCTCTCTCTCTCCCTCACACACACACACACACACACACACACACACACACACACTTCCTTTCTCTCACACACGCACACACATACACACACACTCTCTTTTCTCTTTCACTCACACACATACACACACACTCTTT
>JAOUQZ010000002.1:18974821-18988328 GCA_028564935.1 Neosilurus hyrtlii
CCCCGATGCTCCGGCCACTCAGCCCGGAAACCAGGGCACCCTCCTTCCCCTCCCTCCTCCCCACACACTCCCACACATACACACACACATCCACTTTCAGACTTCTTCTTTTTTTTTTAAAGAAAAAACAAGTGTAAAGAAGCGAAATCACTGCTCATGCACACCCCGAATCCATTTCACATTTCAGATGTCTAAATTTAGAATTTAATCGCCTTAGAAACGGTTGCTATGCGACGCTTCCTCAACTCCAGGAAGTAAAACTTCAGAGAGGAGGAGGAGGAGGAGCTTCTCCAGACTCTGTCGTAAACAAATGGACGACTCGCTACAAATTGGTAATAATGGATTCAATGGATTTCCAAAAAGTGTAAGTTTCGTCCATTTAATATTAATTACAGAGTGAATTCATTTAATTAAGGTGTTGCGAGGTTGTTGGGGTTTTTTTGGGTAACACATTTGAACTGCTAGTCAGTTGGTTAGCAAAGAAGCTAAGCTAACCCACAGAGAAGCTAAATGTAGCTAGGCTACTTGCTTAACTCACTGGGTCGTGCAAGTTTAAGTTAGCAAACATGCTAACATGCTTTATGGTTTAAAAACTCGAACAATTTTGTATGTTCGGGGTTTAAACCTGACTAGCTAGCTAGCTAATATTTCCTCATGTTGCATGTTGAACTGAAGCGTCAGGTTACCTCAGCAACAGAAAAAAAATGGTCGCCGTCAGAGACCCGGAAGTTCCGTCACCTAATCTTACTTTGGTTAAAAATGTACATGCTGTAAGACTGTCACCTATCTGTTATCAACAGGCCGCAAAAAGTGGCAGAAGGGCTCGTCAGGCTGTTGATCAGGCGTCTGCAGAAGAGTCGCGAGCCGGCAGGAAGTCGTCCTCGTCGGGCGTGACGGCTCCTGGAGAGGTGAGTCCTGAGATTGAACTGAACATCCTTCTGACCTCCACCTCACATTTACTCTACTTTTCTCATTCAAATGTTTAATCACTCCGGTGTATCTGCTCCTGCGACTCATGCACCAAGGAGGAGGATGAAACGGTACAGTAATATGCATCTTCCTTTCCAGTCTTTGTGCAGTTTGTTCAGTAATTTTATACCATGTACTCAGAACCTTTGGCCTTTATGACCCATAATGACCCATAGACCGGGTCAGTATCAGTTAGACTACTCCAGAAATGACTTGGTATAAAGTTACAGTACTTGTGTTGTAGGCCAGGGGCTCAAGCTTTTTACAGAACCCTTTAAACTTAAATAAAATGCAATCCTTAGATTCCCAGCACAAACAAACCATAACAAAAATACTGACATGATTTAAACTTGTACAACAGCATCCATATAATACCTGAAAATTGGGGAAACTGTAGGAAATTGCAGACCCCCTGGCCAAGCCTGTTATGTATCCTGCTTTAAGAACCATGGCTTTAAGGGATATCACTTTTAATTGTTAAGTTCACATTTATTTACACAGTATGACTTTTGAAATCACTACAAGAGCTCTGTAAACTCGGTGTTATTTAGGTTGTGGATCATATGAGTGAATCACAGTATCAGGGCTATGCTATTTAAACACCATGTGCTCATACTCTCCATGTGCACTTCATTCCCCACACCTTAATAGTGCTGCAATTCATATGAAGATTTAGGCGCTGAATAAAAGTGGAGCTTTTCATGAGATATTTATGGGCTTTTGGATCAAACACACTTGTTTACTGACCTTTCGTGTGGCAACCACTGGCCTAGATGATGTCAGATCCTTGTTGTTGTATGTTAGGTTGTGTTTTGTTACCTGAATGATGTGTTTATGCTGATACTAATTATTTCTACTGTCATGACATTAGTTACTATGTTATTAGTGGACAAATTTGAATTTAAAAACTTGCCTTTCCGACTCTTCGGACACACGCATGCTCCGTAATAAGCCACGGTATTTCGTCTCTGAAAAAATCAGTAGAAGCATTGCCAAAGGTACACTATAAAATAATTTTTGCTGTTGTTCGGACATTGTTTTGGTAAAATAAAAAAACTTTTTTAGTATGTCATGTGTGCCCAGATATCAGCACATATAATTCTTGCCAAAGAGCAAACAGCCAATCAGCATTTTGATGCATAAGATCCAATCAGTATCGTGATGCATAAAAACCAATCACTATTGTGATGCATACCTGCCAATCAGCATTGCATTGTATAGGGTCGCTGGATGCATGTATGTATAAACCATCCAATACTAAGTCAGTGGTCTCCCACTCTGGATCTCCATTATTACTAATATATATACTGGAGACTAGAGGTCATTTTTCCTTGCACAGTTCATGCTTCACATTGTTTAACCCAGCAAAGCCGCTGCACCTGATACACTTGTACCACACTAACACACACTCTCATGCCACTACCATGTCATTGTTACAGCTGAGAATGATCCACCACCCAAATAAATTCTTTCCGTTGCTGCTCTGGGAAGATCCTGACTAACAAACTGTGTGTAGGAACAAATGAGAAGCTATAGGCCTGCATGATTAAAGGGCTAATGAATCCATATAACACACAGCTGTAAAGTGAAAGCTCAGTACAAAAGATTTTAATTACTGCATTATGCCAAATTCAGTGACGCTGCAGAGATGAATAGAAGTCTGATGCCTGCAAAGATCTTTCCCTCTGCTGTATGCTTTTAGTACTATTAGTCTACACTCATTTATCTTTGTCGCTCCAGTGTAGCAATCTTGCATCAACACAATGGCATCTACAGTGCGGAGGTTTTGGACTGTCCCCAGAAGTGATGAGAACTCTACATGGACTGCCTTCTCTCCACTAGGAATTCCAGCAATGTTTTTTTTCCCCTTTCTGTAAACTTCCTAAATTAGACTAACTTTCCTTATGCAAAAACATGATTCTCGCGCCCCTGTGACCCTCCATCTAGATTAAATACATTTTTGGGGTCTTGTATGACTGGGCCAGTTGTGGGTCAGTTTTAAACTCTGTTGATCTAAAAATACATTCTACATCAAATATGCTCCATTTTTGATTTGCATGAGGCATTTTTTTGACTAAATGGGCAATCATGAACTTACAGTGTATGGATAACACATTGTGTGAAGCTCATGTGCATATAAGGTTATTATTTGTCATTCCAACTAGAAAAGCTCTGGAAAGGAATGTTACTGTATGGCAGTAAAGGCTAATGCTGTTGTCTTATATGTCGGTTTGACGCACATTACATGAAATTAATACGCTTTCATTTTAACTGGTATTTTATTCCACATTTGTTTGTTATATTTGCCTCCTCTTTTTTTTTTTAGTGAAGCATAAGCTTCTCAGAAATCAAATCTAAACCCATATTTCCACTTTCTTAAACTGTGAACTTAATCTGTACTCGCAATCTATAATAACGTCACGGTTGTGCAGTTTGTCATTACATTACAAAGATATTGCACTCATTGAAGGGTGGCATGGTGGTGTCTCTGGGAACTCTAGTTTCCTCCACCTCCCAAAAACATGCTGGTAAGTGGACTAGCCACTGTTAAGAGCCCCTAGATTGAAATAGACTGATATCCTATCTATCCATCCCATTCTGCACGATTGAGCGCATAGAGCCACATGTTTGAGTCCGTTTTTACCCTAGTGGGCTGCAAAACCTAGAACAAACATCCCATTCACACTCCCATTAACACCTATAATGAATTTAAAGTAGCTAGTTGATCAAACGTGCATGCCTTTGGCCTGTTGGAGAAAACCGGAGCTCCCAGAGGGAACCCACACGGGCACCGGGAGAACATGGGGCTCGAATCCAGGACCTTCTTGCTGTGAGGCAAGAGTGCTAGTCACTACACCAGCGTGGCGAATCAGAATATAGTGCTTAGTGAAAATGGATGAATGAAATATTAATGAGAAAATTAAAAAAATAAATAAAAATGCGTAAGCGTTTCATTCACTGTCTCATGTTTTTAAATTATTCAGCAAGTAAGTAGAACAAGATGAAAAGAATTAATATTTTAAATGAAGTGGTTCTATAACTTCTGGAGGCTAATGTTCAACAGCATTCATTATGGACAGGGATATTAACAGCCACTGATCATCAGCAGCCTTGCGTGTTGCATATTTGGTTTTTAGTGGCGGTTTCGTAAACTACTCCACCACTGGCAGAGCTGCAAAACTTTTCAATTTTAGAAGTGTTATGGCAAAATTTTAAGTCATATACTTTAACTCTATCCCAGGAAATGAAACAAGATCATGTGTTATCAGCTCATCAGAAGTGCCGTCAAATGATTTTATTGTTTAATTCATTTTATAAGTCAAGGATTGCATCAGCTATCAGCATTGTGGAATGTTACCTTAAATAAAACACATTATATAGCTTCAGTATTCATTACAGTAACTTTCAGGGATGTCAATGAATTTTCACAGTGGAAAGCCTTTGAGAAACATGGAGAAATGTACTGTTGTCTTTATTTTAGCGGTTGTCATTATTTTCCCCACAATCCTCTTTTTCCCATATGCCATAAAATTACTTGTTCCATTTTTAATAGGACAACCAACTGCTTTTCTTCTTCCCTTTTCTGTCTCTATATGTGGTTATTTACCTTCACATAACTGTGGTGAATGAGCTCAGTAATGGCAGATTATTTATTTCATGTTAAGCTACATTCCTTCAGGACGCTTGTCGACCCAATTTGGTAATGTGAAATGCTTTGAGATTTTCAAACCCATTAGTTGCCCACCCACCCTTACTGCACTATTCCATCATTCAAAAGTTCCTCTGGTTTTTTTTTTTTTTTTTCCCCCCTGTTTGGTGTCTGTGATCTTAATCCAGTTGACTATTTACAGAATCAAAGAATGAGAGAGCAAAAGGCTGTTTTCCTGGAGTTATGTTTGCTCATTCCTAGAATTGAGCATTCTCAACGGTCCTGTGTGCAGTTCCCACACTCTACCATTCTTTCTACTGCTTATTCTCCAGCATCAGTTCTTAACCCCAGACAGAAATGGATCTGTCGTCACCGGAAACGCACCACACACACACACGCATGTGTACAGTAGAGCTGATTAGATATCAGGGAACTAAAATTATACAACCTGCCAATGAACTCTTTTAGGTGGTCAATGCAATAGCAGTAATAAATCTTAAACAGACTTCACCGTCACATGTGTGTATTATTTGCTCCTGAATAGTGATATACCTTTAAAAGTAATTCTTAATTTTTTCCAAAGCTGTATATGGCTGATTAAGTGGCTTAGAGAATGAATGAATGAATGAATGAATGAATGAATAATATAGATCGTCTACACCATCAGCTGATGGCTCTGTCTGTCTCATACGTTGGTTAGTTACCCTGGTTTCACTGGGGCACACGGGGTACACTGTCTGCGATCTCTGCAATTCAAAAAGGCACAGAGCTCGACAAATTATGAGCACGCTCTGGGTATTTGGGTATAAAAAATGATGCAGTTTCCATCCAAGAGATGAAACTTTAAGGAATCTTGTTGCCAAGTTCATCAAGATCCCTTCACTGGCACGTCAAGGTCTGTTACGCTCTGTTAAGCTCTACTGCACTCTACCACGCTACCTACGTTCTATCACGATTGGCATCAAATCATAATACATCGTAATAATCATGGAAAATTTTTGACAGTCAAAAATCTTGCCATGATCACCAAGTTCCCTCAAGATCATCTCGAATTCACCAAGATCCCTCAAGACAGTAAATATAATTGTTCATAAATAAAAAATGCTGGTTCATAAATTGTCTGACTTTGGTTATTAATATTGTTATATTAATGAGCATTAAAAATATTTCAAGTTTGTGAAATATTTCTTAATATTATCGTCTGGAAGTCACATCACATTGGGGGTTTTTATGCTTTAAAAAAACAAAAAAAACTTACTGATCTTGCACACAACTTGTACATCTTTAAAAATTAAACAGCAATTTAATCCGGATGTTTTGTGTTGAGTACAGTAATAGAAACACATTTTCATTATTGTTCCATTGTTTATGGCTGAAACAAACAACTGTCCAGATGAGTGATTCGTGACTGATGCATGTTAAAGACATTAGAAGTATTTATAAAAATAGCACCACATATTTCCATAGGTTTTTTACTCAAGCGTTATAGCTTTGGCAGTGTGAGTGCTATGGGACATTCGAGAAGATTCATAGGGAGTGTCTGCATAGTTTAGTTAATCTCAAGCTTTAATCTAAGAACTCCTTATTCAGCCAAAGAATGTGTGTCTTCAGACTAAATCTTCCTCCAGGTGACTTAAATTACAGATTAGTGAGCAAGATCTGTACATCAGGAAACATACTGGCTTAGGTAATATAGGATTTCATTTGAATCACACGTATGTTTGATTTGATATCAACTCTGAATGGTGTGCATATAAATAAGCTGTTTTAAAATTCAGTATACATTTTAAGTGACTTTTTAACTTAATAATCGTTTATTGTTTGCTAGGGACCTCCACCTAAACCCCCTCGCAGACAGGGAGGCTGGGCAGAAGAGTCTACCGGGACCGGCTCTGCTAAGTGAGTGCACACAAATGTCTAACACAAATCTCTGGCCTGCTTGAAAAATTAAAACGTGACGGTTTATAGTGAGTAGTTAAAATGGTTTTATGTGAAAGTACATTGTTACTTATCATTATCTGTAGCATATATCTTGTTGAGGATAACACAGTCTGAAGCACTGACTGAAACCTACAGTATGTGTCTATACTTATTTACACTCATGTAAAATGCTCTCTAATTCTCAGCTTTAACCTGACACTGGCAGAACGATTATATTCATTTGTAATATAACCCTAGCAAATACTAAGCCCAGTCCTTAATGTTTTGTCTGAAACATAGTAAACAAGCACATGTGTGCATGATTAGCCATTAATAAAGTAGGCTTTCCAGACAATTCAATTCAAGTTTTATTTGTGAACTTGATTTGACACTGTTGCAAGCAGCTTTACGTAGAAAAAACTAATTTGGTAATGAATTTAAACATTTTTTTTTATAAACCCTGCACATCCCCAATGAGCATGCAAGGAGGTGGCAAGGAAAAACTAACTCAGATGACAGGAGGAAGAAACTTTAAGAGTAATCAGATTTAAAAGGGAAACCCATCCTCATTTGGGTGAAACCAGATAAAAATCCAAACCATGTACCAGAAACTTCACTATAGTTTAACCTGACGTCGAGTTGGTTATCTTATAACTGTAATAGTAATTATTGTACTAAATCATCTTAGAAACTGTGAGGATGAATTTTCACTGTTAGGGATATAAACTGTTTTACTGAGTGTATATTTAGGGCCATATGGACATCATGAGCAGGATCGAGGGGCTTCAAAGATGAGAACTCCAACCAGTAGTAGCACATCAGGCTGGATCACAGGATTCAGAAAGCAGAAGGATCAGGATCACTGGTATCTCAGAAGTACCATGTGTACCTCAACAAAAACACTCTGAGAGAGAGAGAGAGATAGATGCACACAGCAGTATAATGGTTAAGAGAGTTTATTGGTACTTAGTGCAAACAGGGACTCTGGCATGATTGACTATGACAGCATTACTGAAAAGAGAGAATCAGAAGCAAGACAGACGTGAGGAAATCATGAGGCAATCAGCTACTCCACTAAAAAAACATTCATTCAGTGTGTTCCATGTGATCCCATTAGTTTTGTATGCGTCTGAGATTTGACACTGATTCGACTCTACACGCTCTGATACGAAGAGTGTTAGCGTTTTATCTTTACTGTTACTATTAATAAGCTTCTTCAGTAAACATAAAAGTTAATGTTAGCCAGCAGTGAATCTGTGTGACTCATTCATTGTATTAATAGTGAATGCAAAAACGACCTCAAACATCTGACTCAAGAATCTATTTATTTATTTATTTGTTCATTCATTCATTCATTCTTTTTTTAAAATATAGGTTTTGCTGAAGAAGTGTGATTAAACAATGTTATTAAAATCTACGTAATTTTTAAAAATCTTTATTTGATTAAAAATTTAACTTTTACTATTTGATGCAACAAAATTTTTCAGATTGCCTTGAAAACAAACATCACAATTTCCAGTTTTGCAGTGGCTGATGAATGTAGTATTGTGTCGAAATCACTGGAGGGCGATGTTCTCCTTGCAAATACAGTGAGTGAGCCGTGCAGGCTTGAATTAGTTTAATCTAACATTCTATTACGACTTCTTACAGATTAACAAAACAAGCTTTGAATGTTGCTTAATATTTCACATATTATGTTACTGTAAAGAGAATGTTATTCAGATCATGAGAAGCCGCAGTGTTTAAAGCTCGTTCTGTTGTATCACTGCACTCGGCAGTCTGTCATTGCCAATGTGTCGTTTGTTCCAGTTGATTCAGTGCTTTGCTGCTTCACTGCTTCTCTCCTTTAAAACTAGAGATTCATACAGCGGCACTCTGAAGTGAACAAGCCAGCTAGATTGGATTCATTTGCATGGTTTTCTGAACCACTGGTCCGGGCAGTTGCGAGAACCTCTATACATCTGTCTCAAGACAGGTCAGGGTGTCAGCTTGGTGTGTCTGCCTAACCAGTCTTGATTTTCTCTTTTCTGTTGGAGAGAGATAAAGGAGAGAAAAAAAGTGGATGGAGTGCTGTATAAGGTGTTAAAGGGGTTCACGACGCATTGATCCTGCACTCTGAAACAAAGTAACTAATGGTCCCCTCTAGAGCAGGCAAGGACTTTTTTTTCTGCTCAATGTCACCCCTCGTGCTCAATCACCGCCGCCCTGCTCACACTAATCCCACAGCAGAAATCCCAGGATTTGCAGATCTATCACTCCTAATTGACACTAACTGATCTGTCAGTTTATTGATGAACCTTTGAAGCCAGGTTGTCACAATATATTTTATCCCTAACAACTTTTTCCAGACAGTTTGACCATGTCTATCGCTTTACCTTACATGAGTCTTAATCAAGGGCTCCTGTAATGTGCTTTAAATACGACTCTGCTGGGACAAGACACACACAGAGGACAGTGGGATGAACAGCTGCTCCCTCACTATACAGTATAGTACAGAGTGAAACAAGAAAGTGGAAAACAGCTATTATATCAAACACTGCCTAAAGAGTAACCATTATAACATGACGAACATTTTATAATTAGCCCGGGTACTTTCTGTATTAACTAAGAAGTTTAAGATCTTTGTCACTTTACTGTATGTAGATGTGTATGAAAACCTGCTCATTACAAATGCATGGACTAGTGACTAATTAAAGGAAAAAGTGTGGCTGAAATGCTGTGCAAGAAGGTCCTGGGTTCGAGTTCCGGGCCTGGCGAGGGTGTTTCTGTGTGGAGTTCTCCCTGTACTTGTGTTTCCTCCCACATTCCAAAGACATGCACATTATGTTAATTAGCTGCTCCAGTTTGCCCCTAGGTGTGAGTGTGAATGGTTGTGTGTGTTGGCCACACGGTGGACTTGTGAGCTGTTCAAGCTGTACCCTGCCTTCGCCTAGATTCGGCTGAGATGGGCTCCAGCCTTCCCGTGACTTTAGTAGGATTAAGCGTTTTGATGAATGAATGAATGAAGTGCTGTGGGAAGCATTCTGTTATCATGATTTGAGTCCACTCCATGACCCCCTATAGCTAGTGCAGTATTTGTACTTATTCTGATGGATTTCTTCCTAATCTTCTAAAGAAATATTTCTATTCTGATGGTAGTGGTCTCTATCAGGCTGGCTCCTCATCTCTAGGGCAAGAGGGGGCTTATTAAATAGTTTGAGGAATATGTAAACCTGATTGCATCCCAGTTGTATATCTGTGGGTGATTATAAAATGATGAAGTGCTCCACTACCTTTGAATCACTGACTGAGGTGCTATCTTTTGGAAGAGATCTTTTGGAGGACTGCTGTGTGTGTTACTCGTAACAGTTTGGGAGTTTTGTAAAAAAACATAGAAAGACCCATGAAAGTGAACAATGAAAGGCTCATAGTGGCCAAACATCTAACTAAGGCACTTTATTTTTTTGATGTCCTCCATTTGTATCAGAACGAATGAATAAATGAATGAATAAATAATTCCAATTTTGCTCATTGCCAATTCCTACCCACTAACTAGTTCTCTCAAATCATTCATCAGTTACCTAGCGAGGAGACTGAGGGCTGGTATGTACTTACTCCAAGACTCATGAAGCCACCACATTTTTTTACATTTCTGCCAAAGCTACAGTACTGTGCATAAGTCTTAAGCACCCTATTTGTTTTTGTATAAACTTTGCTATAATTTTTTGTTTTATAACTTGTATATTAGGAAATTAGTACAAAAACACTGTAGATTTCCAAACATTATTTTATAAGCACTAAATGAAATGTTACTTAAAAAATGTTAGTACAGAATATGAATAAAGAAAGCAGCATATTATGTGTAGGACTCCATTTTTCAGAAAAAAATATAATGAAAGCTGCTTCAATTTACATGCAAATAAAGAATCAAACGTGACAGTCAATATTTCCAGGAGAACTGAGGCTGGTTCTGTAAGATACTCGGTAGATACTGTAAAACTGCACAAAACTGTAAAACTGTACCTGATGCTATTTTTAAAGCAAGAAGTCATCACACCTAATATTGAATTAGTTTCATTTATTAGTGTTTACTGTGCTTTATAGAATTTTTATGTAGAGCTCTTTAATTCAATGTAGTTTTTATATGTAAATATAAGGCATCTTTGTTCTACACCATTCCACTGCATGTGCCTTAAATTTTTTTTACAGTACTGTATATCACATGGCAGCTAAACATGCTCATAGGAAAGTGTTTACTGTATTTTTAAAAAACATATATTCTCTAAATGTCATGAGCCCCCATACATCTGAATTTAACAGAGTTTGGTATTTCTATATTCACAGTATAGTGACAGTGTTTAAGTGTCTTTATTCGGTAACACAGAATAAAAAATATATATTTCATGTACATTCAAGTCATCTTTGATATGAAAAATGCAATGATAATAGATTTTGTTATTATTTTTCTCCCAGGAGACGGAACAATTTGAAATGTTTGTGAATTTTGCGGTCAGGTTGGCAATAAAAGCATTTCTTAATTTCCCTGTGTTTCAGTGGTGCCAGTAGGGGGCACTAAACACTAAGAGAATTCTTTCTGTTTCTGTGGTACCTGATTAATCAGAAGCAACACTGATTTGCTTTATGTGTTTAATCAACGTGCGGGGCTCTGAGTGGGCTTGAGCCGTGGTCGGTATCTTGTTTTAAGAGCAGAGGGCAAACCCAAGAGTGGCAATGCTACACCTTTTTAATTCTTTTACTGGTCTGTGATGTAGATGTAGATTCTTTTTCTTTTAAATCTAGTTTATCGAGTAGGTACTTATTAAGATTAGAAGGAATTGGTACCATTAATCAAGTTGTTAAATTACAGAAGAGTAATAATAGAAAAATTATGCTGTTTGTTTGAGGGCAAAAACACTCGTATCCTCAAATGTAGCCACTTAATCACTAGTGCTGTGATGATTAAGGACAAAAAAAAGCATTCAGTAAGAAATAAGAAAGTATTGTGCAGGTAAAAATGAGTTGTTGATTATTTTAACTTGTTGTCTTTTTCTTTAAAGAGCTGGAAGAAGACAAGGTGCCGAGGAGGTCGAGGAGTAAGTTTCATACTTTTCCCTTTATTTTCATTCATGCTACCTTTCCATATTGCAGATAGAAAGATATGAGTCTTTTTTTGAAAAGAATTAACTAGTTGTTTACGCTTGCCCCCATTATTTATTTATTTATCTATTATGTTTTTGTTTTTTTTTTTTTAAAAAAAGGAAATTGCCATTGCTTGGAAATTGTCCTTGGTTGCAACTAATCCTGGCATTCCAAGAACAATCACTTAGCCTGATTAAAAGACATCATGGTGGTGTTCTCATCACTTTAGCAGAGGTTTGGGGGTGGGGTGGGGTGGGGGTGTGTGTGAGACGTTTGTCTTTTTTGAATTCTTGCACCACTATACCTGTGCCTGCAAGCCATGTAGGACATAATTACAGGAGAAGAGATTAACACAGAAATCTCACAGCTAAGTAACAAGATGTTTTGCTTTGGTGATTAAAAATTCCACTGCCTTTGCTCTAACAGACACCTGTTGTTGTTGTCGTTGTTTATGTGTAGTCGCCGGTTAAGACCCCAGACCCCCAAGGGCTCGGATGATGAAAGCGGTGAGTATCCCTGTAGTTCTGACACTGCTTAATTTACTCAACTTACTCCTTGGATATGATACTGAATTACAGTAGGCTAATTATAGCCTTGGATTGATCACTGCAGTGCAGTTGCACGACCGTATCACCTCTTTGTTAATTGATAACTGAGCCGTGAATTTGCGCTATAAAATAATTAACCTTATAGGATGATAGAAACCCCATGTGTCTATGCTGGGCTATACAAGGAATAAAAAAACAGCAGGCCTTCTGTTGCAGAAAAACAATCAACGATGGAGTGATATGACAAAGCCTGAATAATAGAACTCATTCTGAAGTTGATTACTTTGCTATTAAGAAGAATCTTATTCCTATCAGTAATATAGTAATCGGTTATCTATCTATCTATCTATCTATCTATCTATCTATCTATCTATCTATCTTGATTATTGTTATTGTTATTGTTATTATTATTATTATTATTATTAATAATTATAATGATAATAATATAAATAAGAGACAAGTATACTTAAAATAAATGATACTTTGTACATCTTTACAATGTCAGAGGCAGGTACCTGGTATTTATAAAAAAAAAAATTTTTTAAAGCTTTACCCACACCTCTAGGGGTAGAGTGAGAATTCTCCATGCCCATAACCACACAGGCCATAACTTGAGTGGCAGCACTCATGCATGTGTTCACTCACACTAGTTCGTGCCCGAAGTGTCCTCCATTGGGAGCATGGCTTCCACACACCCTGGAGCTCTTGAGGTCCACCACACAAGTAATGTCAGAACTTTCAGTAAGGCACAGCCTAGAATAATTGTTCCAATTTTTCTACCAAGCAGCAGGGGAAATAAGAGCTGAAATTGCCAAAAGTAAAGAGGAGGGTTGAAGAGCAATGCCACTGGTTAAGTTTCTGAAGGCAGCACTTGTAAAGTTCTGATAATGAAGAATCTCAGTTTAGATATTAAAGATCTGAAACAAAAAAATTTTTACAGATACGTATTACATGTGCAATTAATGCGTTTTTGGTCTGATTTATTTTTCGCTTTATGCCTTTCAAATCATGTTCTCATAATTAATTTTATAATTTTTTTATATTGAAATGGTATGTTATTAATTATGGAGGAATGTGTTGTTTCCAGAACCAGCTGATATCAAATGCTCATCACTTAAATCAGATTTAAAAATTCAAAAATTCTGATATCCAATAATAAGCCAACGATTTAATTTTATATATTAGAAAATAAAACAGTTATTTCATTAAATCTCTTTGTACATGGCTATATATATATATATATATATATATATATATATATATATATATATATATATATATGTATATATATATATATATATAT
>JAOUQZ010000002.1:18989239-19004239 GCA_028564935.1 Neosilurus hyrtlii
ACATGGCTATATATATATATATATATATATATATATATATATATATATGTATATATGTATATATATATATACATACACACACACACACACACACACATAGGCTTACTGGTTTATTATTAGGGTGAATATCCTTGGTGGGCCGATTGGATAGGAGGGAAACAAATTTTAAATGCTGGGAGGTGCAGCCATGGTTTTTGATAGAGTCGTCATATTAGCTTGTATTCAGTGACCCCTACTTTCTCCCTGACCTCTCATAATAGGCTGCATTGGAACCTCATTTAAAAACGTTGTTTTGCTTTGGCCACTTAATCATGGCGTTTGCATACACAGAGCTAAGCCCTCCATGTTTCACATTGAACTCTCATAGAATTGTGTTGATAGTGCATTATTTGCTGAGATGAGGGGAGGGTTGGGGGGAAAAACAAGCCTGGAATCTATTTGCGAAGAGCTGGACGTAGAGGCTTTTTGATGTCACTGCGCTAAGACCATTAAATTTGATTGGGGGTCCAGGGGGGACAGATTCTGCTGAACGCACTGCTTTGGAAACGAGAGGACAAAGTGTCACCGAGGACCTCATGAATATGAAGCAGCACTCAGCGCGCGCCCGCATTTATTTGGATATCAGAAACACAGATGAATCTTGTCAGTGACTAAACGAGGCTGGCATTTTTAATTAGATTTAATTAAAAATAAAAGAAAAGCACGAAGTTATCAATGGAGGCATAAGAGGGCTTGTTATCAGTGTCAGAGTGATGGAATTTAACATGAGTTTCAGGGTGTGTTGCTCTGACTAAAGCTGTACAGTCGAAACATTCCCCCGAGTCTGTCTTGGTTGTTTGAAGGCGTACAAAAATAACCGTCTAATTAGATACATTGATGTTTATTACAGGGATCATTTTATAGCTTTTTGTGCTGTCATTAAACAACAGATAGGCTTGCTTTTTTATATGCATATTTTTGTGTGCATCCGTGAAGGATGATAGAAAAATGGACTCTCTTTTTTTCCATCCTTAGATCCTCTGTATTACTTTTACATGTTCTCACCCATGTGATGAATGGCTCTCTTTTGATTAGAATGCAAAGGAGCAACAGAGCATCAAATTTTTTCCCCAAATACAAAGATTAATTTTCATTTTATACATGTTATGTCAGTGCTGTAAGTTTTTATGTGAATAATATGCAAATAGTAAAAGTTTGCATTAATCTGAGATTATATTAAATGAGCAGACTGACTGTACCATCTCCTCATCTCCTTTTGTGTATGACTCTTTCACACTCCCCACTCCCCAACATCCACCCACTAACACTTCCTCACTCTGATGAAAGTCCATCCATAATGGTGTGTGTGTGTGTATTGGGGGGGCTGTGAAAGTTTGCCCTGTCCTTCTTTGGGAGCAACGCCATACTCTGTCCTGTTGAGTTTTGCCAATTAAAGTGGGATCCCACTGTTTTGAGTGGTGGGCAGGCAGCTCCTGGCACTGCGGCTCCTGCCAGGGCGCTCCGTGACTTCCGACCCCACACAGATGGACACACCTGGAGCCTAGCCCATACCAATCGGGCACGTAGGTCACCCACTCCAGCCCGAAGGGTCCGTAGGGTAGCCACCAGTGACAAGGCCCAAATGCTGGGGTAGTGGGGGGTAAGGTGGGGTTCGTAAATGTTGCGAGGGGATGCATCGAGGGTAAGGGGGAGGCACTTTTCAGGGAGCCCCTGGCCAGTGCTTTGCCTCGCAGCAGGAAGTGATGCCGCCTTGCTCACTGAATATTCATGCCCGCCTGGTCACTGTGACAGGGGGCACTGAGGAAGAGGATATTAGAGAGAGAGTGAAAGAGAGATGAGGAGTCGGAGGGAGAGAAGAAGCAGGAGAGGGAGGGTGGGAATCAAACGCCAGTTCACATGCAATATCAACAAAAATTATCAGAGGAGACAGACGGCATCTGTGAAGCCTTATGATTCAAGGGATGTGAGATATGTTGCAGCTTTCAGTAACACCCAGCAGTAGCAAGCAGCATATGGCCAAGCTTGTTCCAAGGGCTTCAGCATTGTTTTTTTTTATTTGTTTGTTCTAAAAGTTTGCAGAGTGTTTGTGCACACCTTCCCCTTTTTGCTCCTTTTGGTCTCTGATCTGTGGCACCTTCCTAACCTCCATGATGTCCAACCAGATTGAAATAACCACCAACAGAACTACATACATAGTTATTAATGATGATATGTGTGTGTTTTTTTTTTTGTTTGTTTTTTAGATATCCCTGTGATCCCAGATCTGGATGAAGTACAGGAAGAGGACCTCACCATGCAAGTGGCTGCACCTCCAAGGTATTCAGCAACTATGAGTCCAAGTATCTTTATGCCGCAGTAGAAAGTGTGTTGCTTCACCTAATATAATTTAGCCCACACTGCAGATTTGTATGCTGGGTTTGTTGGCCAGTTGTCAGGTTTAAAAGTTGACCATGTTGTAATTATAATATGTAATGGGTCGCTCTCTTTGACAATTGATGTATTATGTGTTAATAAATCAACTAAGTCTACGCCCCATGAGAGCTGTTAATCTGACATACAGACATCTGATCTGACAACGCCAAAGTTTCCAGTTGCGAGGAGAGGTTGGTATTTAGAGTTTTCCACACTGTCAGTCTATTCTCACAGGAGTCTCGCAGTGCATCTGACTGTTTATACAGTACTATGCAAAAGTCAGAGACAGTCCGCTTTTTTTTTTTCCAGTCAAACAGCCATTCAGTCCTTTTTGAATGAAATATCCATGTAGGACTGAAGACCACTTGTGTGGTTTTCTGTTAAACACATTTTACTACCAGTACTGTTCATTACTGTTAATGTTCAGAGTCTCACCAAGGTGTTCAGCAGTAAAAACAATCATATGTATGGGTTTTATTTTGGGAAATTAAACTTTAATATCGACATGCATATATAAGTACTTCATGGCTGTTTGACCAAAAGTGAATTAATATACTGTACATTGTTCCATCATTTTTGTTTGTCACAATTAATTAACTATGAGTACTAAAAAGGCAGTTTTGTCTGTCTTTGAATCCTGCACAGTACTACATGCTGACTATTTCTGTAAGTAAGACAGTTAATTCTTTCATATACAGGGCTGTTAAGATCCGTAAAGTCTGAAAGTATGGAATTTATAGGTATTCATTTCCAGAAAACATTCTGGAAACCACTTTGGATATTCTCTTGTTTAAGTAGAACCAAGCAACCGAAAGTTCTAGATCTGTTATCTTCAGACAGTGTTTCTCAGTCTTGGTCTCTGTCTTCCCCTTCACATTTTGACATTTGTCCTGTTTCAGTCTCTCCTGATTCAACAAATCACCTAATCAGTTGGCTTGGGACTGGACCAAGACCACCTTGCTCAGACAGTCTTGGACCAGTTGTTTTGGTCCAGGGCGTAGTGCAATTCCTGTGTTCTCTTCTCCTGCCTAAATTAGCAGTGCCATAAGGGAAAATGTACCGGGGTTTAATTTAAACAGAGTAAACACGATATATATGTGAAAGCATCCAAGAATGGGAGGAAATGGGAACAAAACTAAGGCCCTCACTTAGATATTTCCTTATTTCTGCAGGATTGTCCCCTTAATTTCTGGTTTTCCATTTCACATTTTCTGTTTTCCTTTTCATAAATCAGTCAGTCAGGAATCTTTAAGGAAGAATTTTAGAATCTTGACAATTCTCCAAAAACCGAGCTCCTGTGCTGTGCGAGCGGCGCCCCGTTGATAAGGAAAAAGCGTCTAACCATCAAGTTATTTTTGGAACATCAAGAAGAACCTATAGTGTTCATCCGTCCATCTCTCCGGCGTACGTGTACACATGGGAACAATGTGGTGATATTTCTCATGCTGATTTATAACTATCGTAACGGGAATGAATGTCTGAGTGATGGTAACTTTTACTCTATCTTTCCATCCAAACTGTTACTTGTTTCAAGCCATAAAATAAAATGCGCTTTTTTTAATTAAAATAAAATGCACTTTTTTTTTAAATAAAATAAAATACATTTGTTAACAACATAAACAGAATTCTATGTGCTCTATGCGGTAGGTATCTTTGTTTTTTAGTTGGCAAAATAAATTATTACTGCCACGCAATGCATTACTAGTTTGAATAGAGAGGCTTTTAACCCAATCACATGGAATCGCATGACTTTTCTGGCGCATATAACGTGCTTACGGAAGTGAGCCTATTCAGCGGAATGGCATCTCACTACCCTGTGGTGATATTGGGTTTCCATTCAAGAAATCTTAACTCAATAACGGAACACTTTCAGACAATATCAAAACTTTGGGAAGGGGGCAATCATAACATGATGTTTACATGACATTACTTCATTGATGGTGTCATCAAAACAAATTCACACTGAAACATCAAGTTAACTTTTTTAAAGCTTCGCTATTAGGCAGTGCTTAAATCTTTGTATTACTTATCAGTCTTATAACATGCAACCTAGAAGTCCACCATGAATTCTTTTTTAAAATAGATTATAATATTTAATGCAAGTTTATTCATATACGTACAAACAGACTACTCAAATTACACAATGCATGGATGATAGAAGGCCTTGCTACTTGAGTTCAGATGTTAGACATTAGGAGACATCAACAAGTTCTACCATTTGTATTTAAACTAATGATCTGTGAACAGGATTTTCACGTGTGTTATGAGGATTTCTTACACATCTATTAGTAGAATGAAGAGCCTTGACTATTAAATGGAAAACTGAAGCAATCGGAGCTTCCAACCTGATGTTAGGGCTCCATCTGACTGATCCAGGTTCTGAATGTGGGTGCCCTTTCCCCCTTTGGCTCTCTCTGTGTGCAGTGTGTGAGATAATATCCACATTGAACTCATCGTGAGGGCAATGTAGCGTGTAATGTGGCTTAAGTAGGACTGGCATGCGTTGTTAGGCCCTGGCTACTTTTACAGACTCGCTCTCAGTTTAATACACAAATTGCAGATAAGCAGCTGGCTTTCAATTTAGAGACGGACTTCTGCTTGGCTTTGGGTTGATTTGGGGTGTCCCAGCACTTTATGAGCAAGTCATTGTTGACGGTGCTTTTTGTTTTGTTTTGTTTTGGTTTGGTTTCAGGCTCATTATTAAGTATTTAATCTGTGGTATAATGGAGAAGTCATTTTGCAGGCTGTGTTTAATTGCAGACACACTCTTTTATTTATGTTATGAAAACTGCAACTTTTAAGACTCCATTCTGGTTGGTCAGAAAGTATTGATGAAGTTTCTAGAAAAGGAACTCAGCTTGGTGTAACCTGTCATTGTTTATATAGTAATGGGTGATTCACAGGGAAGATTACCTGCATATGAGGCTAAGAATAAACAGATGGCCATTTATTTAGCAAATAAAAATATACAGTCATTAAAATGGTGAAGCGTTCCGTTAACAAACATTATATTTAATATTTATCAAAGGAGCCTCCAGTGTCAATGTTCCCACCAGTCAGTTTTCCACTATGAACTTTGACCTTTCTGGTTTCTTAGAAACATAAAAATTTGTTAATCTTATAAATACGAAAAATATTTCGACTCTGTAAGTGATGACAGGAACGTTTCTGTGTGGTGTTTGCCCTGCACTTGCATGGGTTTTCTCCAGGGACTCCGGTTTTCTCCCACAGTTCAAAGACATGCACATAAGGCTAATTGGATGTTCCAGATTGTCCCTAGGTGTGAATGGGAGTGTGAATAGTTGTTTGTTTGTAATAGTTGCCCAGCGGTGGACTGGCGAGCTGTGCAGGATGTATTGCGTTTACCCAGAGTTGGCTGAACCCGGCGGTTCAGAAAATGAATGAATAAACATTTAAACTGATGATGTGTACATTATTATTTATATAAATATTAACTGTAATTTTTTGTAAATTGGTGTGGCGTAAAAGGAATGGGCTACTTTGCATGTGCTGTTATAGCAAACTAATAACCTTGTAATAAACTTTGGTAGTGTCATGTTTTTAGTTCTTCCATATTAGTGCTGAAAGTGTTGTTTGCTGTCCTCATCACTTATTGTTTGTCTCTTCTGACGTGTTATATTTTGTTTTATTTGAACAGTATGAAAGGAAATATGCTTTAACTTTATATATATATATATATATGTATATGTATGTGTGTGTGTGTGTGTGTGTGTGTGCATGTATATTGTGACATTACATTGTAAAGTTTGATATATAGCCAAATTGCTGTCATTATTTCAGTATCCAGGTGAACAGAGTGATGACCTACAGGGATCTGGACAACGATCTCATGAAGTTTTCAGCATTTCAGACTCTGGTAAGACCTACTGAGTTGCTTACACTGATTTTTGTTAATGCTGTGAATAACCAGAACAGCATTTTGTTTGCTTGTTTGTTTGTTTTTTAATAAATGAAGATAATTTGATCATTTCCATTACAGTATGAACCATTCCATTCTATCCAGTGTGTCCTGCGAAAGGATGATTTTTGGTTAATCTATAGCCTGTATTTTATCCAGGATGGTGAGATTGACCTGAAACTACTCACGAAGGTTTTAGCACCAGAGCAGGAGGTGAGAGAGGTGAGTTGAGTTTTAGAACCCGACACATTTTTTTTTTTTTTTCCTCCAGAGCTGACCAGCTTCTTCTGGGCCAGCAAAGGGGGCCATGCTGTGCCTCTGAGGAAAGGAAGATTTATGAAACATCAAATTCTTCTCTCTATCTCTCCAGCTTTTTATTTCTCTGTTCTGTGTCTTATTTTATGATCACTTCACTTGTCTCTTCTTCCTCTTCTTCTTCTTCTTGCTCCTGGCCTCGTGGCATTCTTGTGCTCTTGTCCTTGGTCTGGCTCTTTATCTTATTCTTCCCTATCCATTTCATGTCCTTCTCGCCATTACTCCTGGCTTTCTCTTTACCTTTCATGCTCTCTGTGCAGGAGGATGTTGGCTGGGACTGGGATCATCTATTTACGGAGGTGTCCTCCGAGCTGCAGACGGAATGGGATCAAGGAGAGAGAGAGGAGCAGTCTCCTCTTCCTGTGGCCTGAGGATAGATGACTTTCAGTAAAAAACCAGTGCATTACTCACTAGAGGGCCTCCTCTTTTTACACCTGCATATATGTATGTATTATAATATTATTCCTATTGACTTTTTAAGCTGTGGAGTTGTTCCAGTGGCACGTGCTGTATGTTTTGCATTTTGATATTAAAATCAACACAGAAACCATTTCACTTCTGCTCTCCTAAACTCATTTAGTCATCACAAGACCTTTCGTGTCATTCATATTATTTAAAGAGAATTTGTGTTATCATGTCCAAGGTTAATGAGTAGGTAAGCTGAAATCCAGTTAATTGGTTTAAAATGAACTTTACACGTCAGTGCAACACAACCTTATCATTATTGACTGCGCCATTGACTCTATCTGTCTGCTCTTGGCCAAAGCTTCTATTTTCTGCACAATTATCTCAACCACATTGAGCTAGGATCCTATTGACATCACTGGGATTAACATAATTAAATGTTTGTATTAGGTTTGTAAACTACACTCTAATTACAAAAAGGTTAAGGAAGTTTCTGGTTTTTAATTTCACTGTGATTGTTTAGTATAAATTTCACTTCACAGTTGTGTTCATGAACTATATAACTGTTACAGAAGTGTTAGCTGCGTTACTACAGTAAATATAGTGTATGTTAGTATTGTAACTGTACTGTCATTTATTATACTAGATACATTGTCATACTGGGAACTTAATACAGATTTTTACTGAAGATAAAACCTATAAACTTAAAAACATAAATATTCTTAATGTAGAATATTATATAATAAACAATATGAGAAGTTCCACTGCCAATATTTACTGTTTGTATACAAAAGCATCTGGCTTGTGAGACACTCATTTTATGAAGATAATAATATCATTAATCTGTTATAATACAGAAAGTCTCTGACAAACAAAAGATCTAAATCATCTTCAGTTCACCACGAAGGACCGATGCAGTGTAAATAGAAGCACAGCATAATGTACAAAAGAAGAAACTAAAAAAGCAACCTAGCTTGAAAATAAATAAAAATGTTCTATAAATATCCAAAATACTTTTTTTTTTTTTACTAATTTAAGCCAATATATTGCAAAATTAGGAATTTATTTATATTTATGTATTTATTTAAATTTACATTAACAGCATTTGTAAGATGCCTTTATCCAGAGTGACCTATTTAATAAAAAATAATTAAATATTCAGTATGCCTGTGATATTATTATAATTTGTTCATTTGAAACTTTTGAACATTGTTTTTATTGCACAGATCTGTATTTCTTTTCTTACAAATGTACTTTTGACATTCTTGTACCAGAAGCTCCCATTAAAAAAAAAACAAACAAACAAACAAAAAAACCCCAAACATTGTTAAGCGCAAATAAATAAGCAATGTTAGAGTTTTAGCATAGATTGTTTATGGAGAGCTTCAGAATGCACACTAAGCACAATTTTGTTTTCATTTCTTGTAGAATTAGATTTTTTTGTTTTTCTGTGCATTCATTTGTGCTGATATGGTTTTTAAGTTACTATTCAGCTGTAAAGTCAAGCTGCGCTTTAGTTTTTAATAGAATGTTTGTGCCTAGAGACTGAGTTTAATTGTGAAAAACCTCTGACTTCGTCTCTGAAACATCAGGTTAAAAAAAAACAACAACAACCAAACAAACAAACCTTGTCAACACATTCTGCTTTTGTTTTTCCAACTCTGTGCCCAATGTCCCTCTCTCTCCAGCTCTGTTTCACTCTTTCTCTCCATGTTGGCTTATTTAGCCACCTTTAATGAATTCTGCCCATATGCCCTGAGCAGCTGCCGTGATGCCCCTTCCTCTCTCCCCTGCTGAGCTGTGAAGTGCCCATCCATGTACAGACAACCTCTAACTGTCTCTCTCAGGGATGGCAGTGGCTGCCACTCCTCCGCTGGCACAGGGCCGCCGGTGTGTTTAGGCAAGCGGCGTGCAGGCAGGCCGCTCAGATTAAAGCGCTGTGATAGTGGGGAAGTGACCCAGCTCAGACGAGCAGCCCAAGCTCCGGCCAGTCTGCTGGAGGATTAGGCGACAGGGAGGCACACAGACAGAGGGAGAGGGAGTGATGCTTGGCATGAGCCTGAGTCCAGCTCCTCAAAGTGACCTCTCTCACTCTGCTCCTTCAAAACAGCTTCTCTCTTCCTCTTGCTCAGTTACGGTCTGTCATAGTTCAGTAGCCGTGTATGGAAAAACTTACTGACTGCCTTTAAATAGAAGTTATGCAAAATGACGGCATACCCACTATACCTTAACACCTAACTGTCAATAACTAATATTTTACTTTTCTATTTTATTTATATTTCTAAGATCACTTGGCTGGAAAACACTTAGAAGCCCTATCTATAAAATATAATTAAAACTTAAAAATCATTGTAATAGACCCTATGATTTGTAAGTTTTGGTTATATTTTATAGGGCTTCAAACATTTTTTCAGCCAAATGTTTCTTTACCTTAGAAATATAAATAAAGTAGAAATTATAAACATTTTAGAAATCCAATTATGATCAACAAATTTATTTAGTTTTATGATTATAACAAATATATTTTGTGGATTTTTTTTTTTTATGGATGCAATCCAACTTTAAAAAATATTACTTTACTATTAAGACAAACTTAAGTGTTATATTAAAAATGATGGTTGGATGGATGGATGGATGGTTTGTTGGATCGTTTGTTGGATGGATGGATGGTTTGTTGGATGGTTGGATGGATGGATGTGTGATGGATTAATCCCCTGAAGGAAATTAGTTTATTTCTTTCTTCTACTTTAATGATGTTTATCTTAGCCTTTTATTCTTTCCAGCTACAGAACTTCAGCTCATAAAACTTAAATTTATTTTAATTTATTCTATATCCAAATATTCTATATAGATGCAGTCATATTTAACTTGAACTTACTTATAATTGTGTTAAAGTTGTTGAGCTGTACATAAAGGCCATTAAATTGAGGTAATCAACAAGTTAGGATAATAAGTTAACAAAACAGTTATATAATGTCTATTGTCTAGGAAAATAGTTACATCACTCAACCACCTGGCTATACATCTCAGTGGTCCACAGACCATAATGTAAGATTATCTGCCTTTGAGCCAGTTTAGAGAACTTATTGCTGTGACTCCATTAAATGCTGACATTGCACCAAGCCTTTTGAGATATTTTCAGTGTTATCCCTCCCATGATGCACTTTGTATGCATTTTACAGCATTTCACATAACGTATGAAAAGCTTCTTTAAATGCAGTAGTGAAAATCTGATAGCTGTGTTCCACTTTACTGCAGAAGCCCTACGCAAAGGGGATATGTAGAATGTTCACATGTGAATCCAACTTTTTTCTTTTTGTCTTTTTTTTTTTAAGTTTACCTTGTACTAAATAACTTCTGTCAGCATCTGATTTATAAATAAGCAATAAAATCCCTGAAGCCATTTCAGGATTTTTCCTCAGCCATGTTTTTTTTTTTAAATGGAAATTATTTTTCATTTCTGTGGCCAGCAAAACAAATGAAAGGGGAAGTAATACATTTTTAATAACGGATCCAAAATCTGGATCTGACTGTATGTATTTTGATACAGCAGCACATTTAATTGCCAGTCAGAAAGGGGATAATAGGCTCGAGTGCTTTTCTAATATGCTGAGTTGCTGACAGAAGTTTCTCCATCTTATCTAGTCTCAATATCTGCTTTCCATAAGACCTGAGGCAATATATGGCCATGTAATTAAAGTGTTAAGAAAATGTGGAGATGTGGAGATAGCTGTTGTCTGATATTGGGCCCCCCTTCAGGCTCAGAGTGAGTGGTGAGGACAGACATGAGCAAGTGTGGAAGTCACGGGATGTTTGGAGCACATGCTGGTACCTGGCTCCCCGTGTCCCATTCACTGAGCCTCGAGGTGTAGGTTACTGTACAGTGTTTGGTGAAGCTTTATTAAAAGAGGTGACATGCTGTGTCACTATGACATTTGAACATCTAGGGCAAAAGTCAGCTTTGATGGGAGAGATGTAATATATCATCACAAGCATTAAGAGCAGAGCCGGTAGTAATAGCGGACTCCTAGAAGTTTTTGAACTTGGGTTAATAGGGGCCTCATGAGTAATTCTATTTTTGTGTATGTGTGTGTGTGTGTGTGTGTGTGTGTATATGTATATATAAAGTCATTGGCAAAAGTCTTGTGGCACATGTGGACATTCATGTATCAAAGCCCATATCTCACCAACCTATCAACCGATTTAAAAAATGTATAAAATCTTTTGGCAAAAACTGTAGAAAGCTTTAAGATCTCCAAAAAGAAAATGGAAATAATTTGCAAGCAGTAGTAAGAAATTTCAGACACCCATGGTACACAGGTAAACTCGGTCACGCTAGGAAAACAATCCTCAAAACAACTGGCTGCAAAAAAGATGACTCCCTCAGAAGCTCCATTAGGACTCCTAGCCATAAGTGTCTGCTTCAGCATAAACTGTACATCACATTATTTCTTGCAATGGACACCATACAGGTCCTGCACAAGATACAGCTGGAACTCCATGACGTGCTTACCAAGGCCGGAACACATGGAAACTGTTATTAGCAGAAACATGGCGAAAAAAACAATATTTAAAATAAATTATTAACTCAGTATCATATTATTATTAGCAATATTATTAATGCCACCAATGTTTTTACTGAAGATCTACAAAATTGCTGGACCCAGAGTTCACAGAAGAGTCAGTCATGTACGAAAGTGAAACATCATGGTTTAAGGTCACCAATCAGAAAGCTATGTAAGATTGTTGGGAACTTTACCAGACACAAATATCAACAGATTATTGCTTCCCGTTATGTTTCAAACCTGCAGGTGGCTCAGATTTCTCACTATAGGGTTGATAACACACAGTTTTTTGACCATTTGATGAACGAGCTGCCCTCTAAAATAGCTCACTTGTGTATTAAAAATTGATTACAAGTGTTTTTGGCCTCAAGAATTTTTAATAGCACTTACATATGTTTATTTTTTGTAATTTGAACATCTTGAAGGTTTCTGACTCTTTTAATATGATAATTATTTATCATGAGAAGCACTTGGGAGTCTGGTACCATCATGGCCATGATTGCAGAGGCACTACTGACCTTGAGTGATGCTTTTAATTTTTCAATATGATGTTATATTTGCGAAAATATTATATATTTTGTTATAAAATAAGCAATTTGATTATTTTTCTGGAATAAATAAAATCTTGTAAGTGAAATTAAGTCTTTGTAAGAAGACTTTTTCAGGCATAAACGGCAAAGGTTTATATTTAAGAAGCTGTAAAGATTAGAAGGAATTTCCGTCCAAATTCTTTAAATTCAGTGATGTAAATGATGATGATAATGATAGAATTAAAATGCTGTTTGTTTTCCTGTGCACAAAAATCTATGAAGAGTTTTTTTTACATAGTTTATATGATACATTTCTGTATATATTATCACTTACATATTGCATTGATTGTATATATTTTTAGTGCTTTTTATTTGTTAAATTTATTTATTTGTTTATTTATTTGTTTATTTTAAACAACAGAAAAGTGGGTGTTATTTACCCCTAATACTTGGTGGGTAGCGCAACGCTTTACAAGCACTCTATTGAAAATATCCTGCATTTTGTCTCTCCTTCAGTGTGTTGATGCACTTTTATTCCTCTTTGGGATTTTTGTTCATTTTGATCATAATAGATCTCCCTTTTCATTTTTTTTGGCAATTATGTGTTAACATGAATGCTACAATTTGATTTGTGATTGAGATGTGCAGGAATTTATTTATGAAAATGATTTACATTGGGTAAATCTACAAATCTGTTCATTAACACTGGTCAGTATTTCACCTATTTTGCATTAACAGTATGTCTGTGAGAGACACAGTCGTCTGGGGCACATTTGAGCAAACAGAACTTTATGACAGCATTTTCTCTTTTTTTTTCTAAAGTTCTGTCTCTTTTTAGTTCATCCCAGGTGGACTTAGACATAAAGCGAACAGGCTGGCAGCAGTGCAGTATGCCCCTGGGTATCTGCTCTGTGTCATGTTGTCAGAACACTGGGCAGCACCGGAGAGAGGCGGTAGGGGGCATCGATTGGTTTGTGTTTCAAGTTCACATTAATTTAGGGAGAAACACTCACTTTCAGACGCACACCATGCTCCTTACAATAGTAATCTTTTTGCAGCCCTTTGTCTTTCAGTTGGTCAGTGTATACATGAAGCTTCAGTATTTGTGAGTGTGTGTGTGTGTGTGTGTGTGTGGGGAACATGAAATACTACCAGGTCCCACACTTGTCATGTATTTTATTATTTGCTCCTCGCTCTTCTCTTGGCTGGACATGTGGCCCCCTTCATTTTTCACATGACTGCTTTCTTATCATTGCGGGCCCTCATGGTTGGCCCTGCTACTGACTTCAAGGCAATAAAACACAGAACATTCTGTAAAACACGGGGCCACTCACGCCAGCCCGAGGCCCTGAGTCACCTCGGGAGGAAATTATGATAATAACTCAGAGCGGCCGAGGAGAGGTGGAGGGCTGTGGGAAGGGAGGGGGCTGAAGATGAAGGTCTGGAGTTCATGTTTTTTTGGACGCAGATTAACAGGTCAAGGTACTGCATGGTGCCCTTGTAAAGCCCTCGCAATTTCCCTCAGCAGCATCTCTAAGTGGAAGAGAGAGCTCTTATTGAGGGACGGCTGGATGTAAGTAATAAGGCTTGATAAAAATTTATCATTTTAAATACAACTTAAGCAACACAGCCATGTCAGCATGTCAGGATGGTAGGTGATGGTATTTAACTGATTTGTGAAGGACCAGCTATTTAAAATTCCTCTATGACCTTTTTATTCTTAAATAATAATGTTATTTTTTTTAAATATTATTGTATTTGGTTCCATTGTGGTGCTTCATGCTGCTCCTTTTGAATATTGTGCTACAGACAATGATAAAATAAATTGAACTTGAAGTGAATTTCTCAAATTTTTTCTTTTTTAGTGTCACCACTTCACTCTGTCTCTGAAAGCCCTCTTCTGTCTTGGTTAACTGCTTTCCAGTAATAACTTGTATAAATACCTGTGATTATCCACAATAAGTTGCAACACAGAATTTGATACAGAAGCTTTCCATGTATGAGTCACATGCTAGACAGGGATTTTGTGAAAGCACTGCCAGAATTTCATGTAATTCATCAGTTGCCATAAAACTGTATGTGTTCTTTGGAATAAATGTTGCTTCTTGAATAGAGACAGCATGGGCAGCATCAATTAGATTTGTTGGTTCACTTTTCTTGTGGGTGAAATAGAAGTTGAAAAAGGTTTTGAGGTCCGATTTTGTAGCATACCGTATTGGACACATGTCCGTGTGGGACACCTAAATGCACCAAGAGTAACAGCTGGAAGCACAAAAACAGTGTTGCAGTATAAAGTATATAAGAGATATTAGAAAAGGCTGGAAACTATATTCACAGAAGTAACTGTCAGAGAAATTGATTTTAGTTTACACCATGCCTATGCTAGGATGTCTGTCAAACTCGTGGGGGTGTTATCATTGACTTTTTATGGCAGGATTACAGGTCAGAAAACCTTGTAAGATATACAGAAGAAACAGACAATTGCAGTTTAGATTTACGGCTTTACAGGATAGGCCTCAATATATTTTTGAAAAATTGGTTTAAAAATGCAGACCATTATGTCTGTCAAACCAAACGTACACAAAGGGTGTGTCTGCAGTGTGGTCTACCAGTGGATAACGCTTGGTATATGGTTTTGATATTCTCTCAACTAGATGAAATACTCCAAGGATGTAATAATACACAGTACAAAGAAGTACAGAGAACTAGAGTACTAGAGATGAAGGCTAATATTCCACCTGCTTAAATCACCCAGGCTTTGTCAGACATCTGTGTGTCCTGCCACTCTTCCTCCCCTTTCCTCCTGCTTTTTTCGTATTCACTTTTGCTCCATCTGTCTAAGGCTGGCGGGGGT
>JAOUQZ010000002.1:19025303-19037231 GCA_028564935.1 Neosilurus hyrtlii
TATATATATATATATATATATATATATATATATATATATATATATATATATATATAGTATCCTATATTTTATTTTATATTATATTTTATGTTATTCTATATATTTTCTTTATTTTCTATTTTTTGCATTTTATATTTATACTGACTTTTAAAATCCTTTAAAAAGTTTTAGTTATTGTTATTGTTCTTTTGTTCTTGTTACTTTGATAGTTTGTTCTTTACATTTTGGACAGTCGTACTAAGCATTTCACTACATATTGTACTGTGTATAATTTGTATGTGACAAATAAGAATTTGATTTTTTTTTTGCATCATGATTACAGTTTAAATGCAAACGTACGTTTCTAGTACTGTTATTATATTAGAAGTGTGTGTAATTAAGTTTTACTACTATGGAATTTATGATTGGAATTCATTTGTGCCCAATTTTATAGCACTCCTGTAATCCAACTACTGCATTTAGTTCCTGCTCCATCTTCCTTGCTTCTTGTGGTGTATACTTATTTCTGAATTCCAATTGTAAGTTAATTTCATTGCTTTATCGGTTTATCCTTTATTAGGGTCACAGGAAGGCTGGAGCTCATCCCAGCCGATCCTGGGTAAAGGCTGGGTACACCTGAACAGCTCGCCAGACCATTGCAGGATTAAACCACACACAACCATTCATACTCACATTCATACCTAGGGTCAAACAAGAATATCCAATTACTTTTACATTTACATTTAGAGTATTTAGCAGATGCCCTTATCCAGAGCGACTTACACACGTGCTTTAAATCACTATCAGTGGATACATTCTTGTACTGGTTCACTAGGACATAGACTAAGTATCAGACTTGTACAAAATTCTGATCTGAATTGAGCATGTCTCCCAAATTCCAATTCAATTCCATGAAAATCGAGGTTGCAAACAGGAAGTAGAATTGCAATTCAAGTTAGAATTGAAATGTCAATTGATAATATTGATGTATTCCAGATTCATGCTTTACATCTTTATTCTCCAGACATGACTGTTTTACACATTTTATACAAATATTATTATTTTGAACTTCATGTCTACCTCTGGGTTTTCCAAACCTCGCTGCAAATATCTGGCAATAACTGCATTTTCTGCACCTGTTGAGAGGATCTTTAGTGCACGGAAGACATTCCGACCAGAAAGATGTCGTCTCACTGATTAAACCTTTGAGGAACTTATGACAATTAGATGTAACAATGTTACCCTGTAAATCATGACTATTGCATTTACCACAATTTTGTGTCATTTGTTCATTTTCATATAAAAAGAATATTACAAATTATTCAAAATAGAGGGAATTTGTGCCTAATTTTAGTGTTTGTAAAGTATTTTTAGTATTTAAGCCAAAACCTTTGTTAAACGTGACAAATTCTTTTTTCCGAATTGCAATGAATTTAATTCCACTTCCTGTGATTCCAATTCAAATTCCAATACTTCAAATGAATTGAATTGAAATTCCAAATTCGGACTTTTGCACAAGCCTGCTAAGTCAAACCATCAGTCAAAACTGGGTAGGTGTTGTGTGGGGCATTTTTTTGTGGGTGTGTGTGCATGAGAGAGAGAGAGAGAGAGAGAGAGAGAGAGAGAGGGAGAGAGAGAGAGAGTAACATAGTGCTCATCCAAGTACTTCTCAAAAAGGTAGGTTTTCAGCTGTCGTTTGAAAACACTTAATGACTTAGCTGTCCGGACATCTAGAAGAAGTTTATTCCTTTTATGGAGTTTAGAAGCATGTTTTTCTTGTCCCTTGGTAGAAGGTGTCTAATGTACATGTCTCTGGATCATGGGATGAAACCAAGACACCTGGAGGAAACCCACACAGGCACGGAAATAACATGCAAACTCCGCACAGAAATGCCCTTGTTAGGCAAGAGGCTCAAATTCAGGACCACTGTGTCACAGTGCCACCCTTATTTATATATATTTTTATATAAATGTGAAAAGTAAACAATCAGCATAAATGAAACATTAACTTATAGATGCAAAGGAAATAGATCACAGAGTTTATAGCAATTTAGCAAAATTAGTGAATTTTAATGAAGATTAATGTGAATATTTGGGAACAGGGTTTTCACATTATTTTCCTTTGTATTTACGTTTAGTCTCTGCCTTATAATAGATGCTCTGGGAATGCATAGAAAACCAGTGCTTGTATAGCCCTTAATAAGCAGAGGACTTACAAAGACAATGAATGAGGGGAAAAAACATCACCTGCCCCTGCCTGAAAGATGTAATGACAAGAAATTATTAAGTGGGAAGAGCTAATGAATATTAAACACCTTGTGAAGCATGCTCTGACCTGATGGGTTAAATTGAAACTGTGTATCCTGAGGGGGCAAGCTTCCTAAATTGCTAATTATTAGTCCTAAAAGGGCTGTGTTTGTGATCTGTAGGTCTGTGAAATAGTAGGTGCTGAATAAAGTAGCAGTGGAGGCTTCTCTATGTCTTCAGGCTGGTTTTTCCCTAGATGCTCTAGCTCGTCTTAAACAATGAGGGCCCATGAGCATGCTGGTCCCGGGGGCCCGGCTGAGCCAAGCCTGGGGGCTGGGTACTGAGGGAGCCACTCTCCACAACGAAATGTGGAAGGGACAGATAAGGGCTTAGCTGCTCACTGAGGCCCTCTCCCAGGAGCCCAGGGGAATATTTGCAGTTATTAAGAGGAAGATGATAGCGATTAAATGGTCTTTGTGCTCTTGTTCACTGAGTTTCCTTTCCCATTTTATCCCCTTCTCTTATTTGGTGGGTGTATATGTGAGGGGAGTGTGGAGTTTAGCTTCATGTGAAAACTGAAAGTAGTTATTACAGCTACAGTACAAATTACTTTTTTCTGCCACTTTTTTCAACTCATGCTTTCATGTGCTAGCTAATTCCTAAATTCTTATTAACAAGATACACCAAATCCCTCAAGATTGTTTAGTAGAAAAGAATATCAACTGTACTATCACTGCTCCTAAATTCTTTCAGATTATCTAACAAAAATCAGCACTGGATTTACTGTTTGTAAATGGCTCCAATCAATTCTACCAGGATTTCTTTTATGGGGTGGTGCAGTAACATGTATTAAAACTCATAGATAAGCAATGATAGCCCTGTGATAAATTGGCGACCTGCCCAGAATGTACTCTGCCTCACAACGAAGTTGTCTGGGATTGGCTCCAGCTCCTGGCAACCCTGACAGATAAAAGCTATGGATAACGAATAAAAAGCAATGATATGTTGATTCTGAATGTTTAATTTGTGTTGCACATCTTAAATTTGAATATGGCCTAACAAATCAGCAATGACAACCTTAACCTATTTCTTGTTACTTCCAGAACCACTCCCTATTAACTACACAGTGAGTTTTGGCAGTCGTCCATTTTGAAGCAATCAGGTGAAAGCATAATTAAGAATATTCAGGGTGTTCATGAAATCCCACAATGCACTGCTGCAGGTTAGTGTCCAGATGATGTATGGTGATGTGTGGGATAAAGGGACTATGGTAATATTGTGTACACAGGGGCTGATTATCCCACTTTTGATTCACCCATGGCAACAGAATAATTTCTTGAGACCGATCATTATCAATCTCTTTTCCTTTATATTTGAGTGAAAACCATCAGTTGTATATGGGATGAGACACCATGCTACCACGGAGTCACATTCTTTAGAAACAATGCTTTTTTGATCTGTCATTTTGACAAAGTTGCACCTCAGGTCTCTGTACTAGGGGCTTTCTCTGACAGTCATTAGTGCAGAGTTGAAACTTGTTTGGGAGACTTACTTATAAAATCAATCATAATGTTATTGGTAGCATATTTGTTCCCTTGTGAACAAATGGAGATTAAGATAGCTAAATGGCTGGTCAGTTATTCATTCATTCATTAATTTTCTGAATCCTAATTAGGGTCACGGGGAGGTTGGCTCCCATGTCATCTAACTCTTGGCGAGGGCAGAGTATACCCTGGATAGCTCACCAGGCCATCGCAGGGCATGATCAGTTATTTAATACTAAAATAATACGGCTAGCTTCCACAATTCTCCAGGTTTATAATAGAAACTGCAGGTTTTATTAGTGCATATGTTCAGTAAAGTTCGAATAACCAGGTGCATGACAGAATTCTGTGGTGAAGTTATGTAAATAGCAGCACAGGGATAAACTATTAAATTGTTAGATTCTTAGAATTAGACACTGTAATGCAGTTTATTTGAGGAATGTGCCATGAAATTTTTCATTACATACATTGGGGATGGCTTGCCCTAAAAATTGTACTGCAATCACCCAGCAGACCTGTGTTGACATCACTTTGGAGGCCTGATCCAGTGTCCACCCAGTAATTACAGTCTATGGTAAAATGTATTGAAGCCCCTAAAGGACATGTTGGCGAAATGTTATTTTAAGCTACTTTTGCATTCCCCCGTAATAAAGGATAGAGTACGGATTGTGGTTGGGGCTATTGAAAGTGAACACAAAAATATTGTGGGGAAATGCAAAACTAGATTTAAAAAAAAAAGGAAGAAAGAAAGAAAACAAAAAAGAAAAGAAAAACTACTTTCATGAACTTTAGAGCGCTACATAAAATGCATTCTTTTTATTTCTTTATCTATTTATTTTTAGAATAGATGGTTACAATAGGGCGGTATGCTGGCGTAACACATCTGCATGACAACAAGAATGTCCCGGGTTTGAGTCCTGGGCTTTCTTTGTGGAGTTTGCATGTTCTCGCCGTGCTTCACCCCACAGTCCTAAAGACCTGCACATTGCCCCTGTGTGTGTGTGTGAACTGCTGTGTATGTTAGCCCTGCGATGGTCTGGTAAGCTGTTCAGGGTGTACCCCACCTTCGCCCAGTGCTGATACAGGCACCAGCCTCCCTGCGACGCTAGCAGGATTAAACAAACGGGTGAGTAATTATAACAGATCTTTGCTGAGAATCTGAAATGCATAAAGGCTACTTAACAAAATACTTTAGAAAAACACTTTCTTTAGTGGATACTGTCACCTGTAGACTTGAACACTGCACAACCGTTGCACTTCCTTTCACTGCTTGTCTTTATTATACACATAACAACAACTGGAGCAGTAATCATTCATAAAGCTAGTATCCAGTGACACCCAGAAGAGGATGGGTTCATTGAATCTGTTTCCTCTTAAGGTTTTTTCCACCCCTCAGGTCATGCTTGACATTGTTTATGGTGTTTTGCTCAGGAAGAATATAAATACACATGGAGATTTTTTGGAAAGCTTCTTTTATGACAGTTTTAACAGTTAAACCCTCTGTACAAATAAAACTAAATCAAATTTAAAACAGGAAAATGAAAGGCATTGTGATTAATCCCTTCGTTTTAAAACTACTATTATTCAGAGTTTGAATATGTAAACAAATATGAACTGAGGAGAGAGGCGGAAGTGACGTCACTGGCGGGGCGGAAGAGCTCTCCGTGCTTTCAGCTGTCAAAACAAAAAGCAGGAACTGCGACGGTGAGTAATAAACAACGCAATGTTTTACCTTTAAAAATCTCAAAAGCACAGTTTTATTGTAATTAACAGCTTTTTTAAATAATATAATTTCGCTGCTGGGTGATTATTGGCTGTTTCCAGCCAGCGTTTGTAACCCTTTCAGTACAGGACAGTTTATTTTTAAATGAAATAAAACATGACGTTTTTATTTGGAGTAATTATTAGTGTCGCTGCTGGTGGTGTAAACACTGAAACACTGTCACTGCTGTTTTCATCTGATTATAATTAAAAACCAGGTAGAAATGGTAAATAAACCGCTCTAGTTTCTCTCAGGTTTGTTATTCTTGCTAATCCAAACCGACAGGATTCAGTCCTGAGTGTCATAAAGATGGAAACTAATCCAACACACAACTGTCGTGTTTGTTTTTAATGTATTTAAGCGACCTCCGCTGAAGGGCATCGGTGTTATGTAATCCATATGCGGCGTGCTTTTGTTTTGCTCCTTCACTGAGGGAGCATGACGTCATAACCGCACGTCACTGATGCATGGTGCAGCGCAGAGCTCCTCATGCAGCAGCATCTGTCTCTCTCTGTGTGCATCTCTGTGCATCTCTGTGTACTCTGTACGGTACAGAAACACTTTATGGGCTTCAGGTGTGAGACTGAGGTGTAAACCTGCATAGAAATGTCCTGAACATGTTCCTCTGTTCTAATGGCACTGATGTGAAAGCATGGTTATATATTATACTGATATGGTTATACAGTCAGTCATGCATCAGATCAATTCGTCACATGGGAGTGCAAAGGATGTAAGTGACTTTTTTTGGTCATCACTGATGATGAGGATACCCCGAAGTAGCCCACTTCGAAAAAGCCCCATTCTTGCATGAAAGGCTGATTTATCAGAAGATTGAGAAACTTTGAAGTCAATTTCCACAATACTTGCAAAATGTCACTCTATTCCTCCCATGCTACAAATTGTGTCTTTATTGCTTAGACTTTTGTTCAGTTGGGTGTGTTACCTTTAAAGATTTGACAGACATCCTGAGCCAAAACCTCTTAGTTCACAATATGTGGTATATGGATGTTTTGATTACAATATATAGTGTATGGACGTTTTGTTTACAATATGTGGTATATGGATGTTTTGATTGCAATATGTGGTATATTGACGTTTTGATCACAATATATGGTGTATGGACGTTTTGATTACAATATGTGGTATATGGATGTTTTGATTGCAATATGTGGTATATGGATGTTTTGATCACAATATGTGGTATATTGACATTTTGATCACAATATATGGTGTATGGATGTTTTGATTACAATATGTGGTATATGGATGTTTTGATTACAATATATGGTATATGGATGTTTTGATCTCAATATATGGTGTATGGACGTTTTGATTATGGACGTTTTGATTACAATATGTGGTATATGGATGTTTTGATTGCAATATGTGGTATATGGACGTTTTGATCTCAGCATATGGTGTATGGGCGTTTTGATTACAATATATGGTGTATGGACGTTTTGATTATGGACGTTTTGATCACAATATGTGGTATATGGATGCATAACCATCACACCCAAATGTAGGTTTTCCCAAAACTTTTGCCACAAACTTGGAAGCAGTTAACTGTCTAACATCTCTTTGTATATTTTTTATCTCTTAATAATTTTCATTCTCTGGAGCGAAAGGACCCAGTTTCATGAGAATAATGCTCGTGCATACAAAGCGTGGTCCAGAAAAGCATGGTTTGCCAGGATTGGAGTGAAAGAATCAAAGTGGGTTGAGCACTGATCTCAACTGCACTCAACACCTTTGGGATGAACTGGGTCACAGACTGCGCACCAGGCCGTCTCATTTGACATCAGTGCCCAACCTCAGTAATGCTCTTCTGGGTGAATGGGTGCAAATCCCAACAGCCACATTCCAAAATCTTGTGAAAAGCCCTTCCAAAAGAGTGGAGGTTATTTTAACATAGAAGGAAGACCAATTTTATGGTAATAGGCTCGATTTTGGAATGGGGAGATATTGATACATACTTTTGATCATATAATCTAAGATATATTGTCTTTAACTAGCCAAAAAAGGTGTGGAAGCTGTTATGATGAAAATGCAGATGATCAAACCAATGTTCATTTATTCCTTCATTAATTTTTTATTCATTCATTTGCTGAGCTGCTTAATCCTACTAGAATCATAGGGAAGCTGAAGCCTATATCAGCCAATTCTGGGTGAAGGCGGGGTACACCCTGAACAGCTTGCCACTCTATCACAGAGTCAACACATACACAAAACCAGTCACATTTACACCTAGGGGCAATTTGGAACAGCATGTTAGCCTAATGTGCATGTCTTTGGACTGTGGGAAGAGACCGGAGTACCCGGAGGAAACCTGCACAAGCATGGGAAGAACATGCAAACTCCACACAGAAATGCTCTCGCCGAGTCTGGGACCATGTCGCCCTCATATGCTATTATTTTTCTTGTCTTGCTGCATGCATGGTGCTTGCTACCAATATTTCCAGGTATAAAAACATCTAACTGAGGAAGGTATAAAATGAGTTTTGTTGTAATCCTAATTTGTTTTGCCAGTAGCGTTTCAGATATGGAGGAGCTGGTGCAGGACCTAGTGTCTGCGTTGGAGCAGACCTCGGAGCAGGCTGAACTGGATGATCTGTGGCAGGAGATGGTGCTCAGGCCACTGCAGCACCGGCGCCAAGTTCGCAGACGGAGGGGCCGCAAACGACGCTGTGAATTCGAGCATAGCCTCTGCCTGAGTGAAGCATCTGAGTCTAGCTTGGACGAAGCCTTTGCAAGAGAACAGAGACCCAGTGCTGCTGGAGCCATGGCGATAGCAGCAAGTCCCATGCTGGCCGCTAACCTCAGTGATTCTGATGACACGCTGATCGTCAAACGCTGGACTCCGTCATCGCTATCCTTCCGCACCAGGCAACATTCCTGTCCAGAGTCGGACTCCTTCACAGAAAACACACCAGGAAGACCTCTGCGCAGACGCCGCAAAGTCAAACGCATGCCACCAAACGTAAACGTAAACATGCAGCAGAGATTTCGAGTGTGCAGATTGGAGAGAGGCGAACAAACGCATCGTAACTGTCATCACCATCAATATCATCATCACCCTCATCATCATTATCAGAGGTCGTATAAGAAGCAGAGACTAAGCCGGCTGAAGAAGCGCTCTGGTGGCTGGTCTAAGCAGGACGGCGCTTCTGTGGGGACTGGAGTGGGAGGCTTGTCTCAGGAATGCTGGAAGGACAAGATCCTGCGCCAGGCCAAGGAGAAGAAAGAGGCGTCTGATGAGAACATGTCAGAATGGTATTTTCAAAATCTTTTAGAAATTCATATTAGATTACACAACAAACAGAGGGGCACTTGGAGAGTGCAAGGTACGTCCACCACATAGCATGGATAATGTAGCAAGTAGGCCCTGTATAGGTACTGGTTTTTATTACCCATCTTACAATATGTTCTAGTAGGGTTTTTGATTTCTTAGTGTTATTTGAGTTAATAGTGCTCAAACTCCTGTGACCTTGATTTTGACCTTTCACCGTCATTCAGTTCCAAACAGAATTATGCCATTTGAAAGCGTGTATATTGTTTTCTATCTGTCCCTCATGGCATCTATAGGTCTATGTCACTGTTTCTCAGATATAAGCAATTTTAATTTTAACATAGACAACGTCCATCTCCAAAACTTTGTGACTTTGTTCTGACCCTGATCTTTGACCTTTACATTCCAAAATCAAATTATCCCTGGGACTCAGGTAGGGTAGAGTCTTCACTAAAGTTTGGAGAACGGTATGGGTGTGGTTGAGATTTTGTTTACAGACAAACTGACAAACAGGCAAATGAGTGACTCCATCAGTACTGCAACCCTGACCAGGATAAAGCAGGTGGTGAAGATGAGTGAAGGAATATTGGTGAAAATTTACTGTCAAGTGCAGGAAATAGTTAAAAAACATAATCAGCTGTAAAATGAAATTAATTAGTAGGCTCTTTAAACCAGAAGATTTGAGCTGCCTTATCATAAAATCATAAAAAAAAGCACAAACGGAGCACCATTGATAGGGAAAAAGCCAGTTGCTTTCGGAACATCAAGAAAAATCCATAACATCCCTCTGTTCCTCTAGCATCCGTGTACACATGGGAACCCTGTGTTATTCATGAAAAATTTATATCTTGAAAAAGGAAAAATAAGAATTTTTTTCTAGGCGAGAGTAATATAGAGAACAAGGGGTGTATAATGCTCCGGTCACATAATGTGACATCATCGTTAATGACATGATATAAATAAACAACTTATTATATCCTTTTGTTATTGAAATGTTCTCTAAGCCGACGGATTCGAAATGGTTCTAAACCTTACATGTCGAGAGTTTGGTTACTTCATTTTTATTCCCTTCTATAAACAATGTATTAAAATGAATTCATCTTGATATACGTAAAATACGTGTATGGGGTTTGAGAATTCCAACGAAAAGCTTCTCAAGTAGGCAGTGCCTAATTCTATATATAACATGTTAAACAGCATACCACAATTCTTTGTGTATTTTTAAAGGAAAATAGAAGCTGGGAAATCCACACCGGTCACGAAATTAAACTAAAAGACATAAAACAAACAAGTGAGAAAAAAATGTTTTAAAAAAGCCTTATGGTTTTAGTTAGAACTGCATATAAAACATTATTTTTATAGATTAAGACTCAGTATAATTTTTACACAACAGAACTGATTTTTCGCCTCATTCATTTTAGTGATTAAGCTTGATAACAACTCTGGCAGCAATCATAAAACTGAAGACATTTAAAACAATCTAGAAGCTCTCCTAAATCTCGCTGTCAATAGTCAGTGTGGTCTCATTGCACCGTAATTCATACAGGCATCAATTCATCAACTGGATAGCTATTAAAAATGAAGGCCATAAGGCATGTAGTCCTCTGTTGCTGTGGTGATCAGTCGAGGGAATTTGCTGTTGCTTGTTGCCTGAAAGCTACAATTAGCTTAGGATGGCTCTTTTCAAAAATTACAAATAAGATGTTTGGTATTGTATTGATCAGAGCGAAATGAAGTTTTAATAGAATCCTAGTTAATTAAATTTGAGGCGAGTCTCTCACCTCCCACCCGCAGTGGAGAGGACGATGTGTATCACACAAATGTCTGACGATTGACTTTGACTCAGTGAATTACTTCAGTGTCAATGGAGACCCTCAATTTACTTAACTTGGGCTGTTATAAACTTCAGAGGTGACTCAAGCGCCATCTGTCACTGAAAGAGTGATGTTCCATATCATGTCTAGAATTGCAATGAGGTGGATTTTATCTTAGAGACATATTCAATAATAAATATGTATAAAAATCAGTAACAGAATGCACATACTTTAGTATGTTCTAGAGATGTTTTTGCATCAACATTATAGCGCTGCTTCATTTTCCCTCTATCCAACACTCCATCCATAGCCCTTCCTCAGATTCCAGATGATATAATTATCTGTCGGTTGGTTTAAAAGCGAGAGTAAGGCATCAGCGGCAGCCGATAATGGGCCGACAGCCGGCTTTACATCTTCTACTTTAATTTGTGCTGACCCTGCGTGGCCTCTTGATGGTGCTTGTTTTCTTATTTCATGGAAAAATCAATACATCTCATGACAGAAAACAGCTCCGGAGAAGAAATAAATGGGAACACTGTGTCGCCCTGTCAATCATTTCTCACTTACACTTGTGTCCCTCATGCCTGATGGCCGTGTACCTGGATTGGTTGTGGAGAAATGCTTTAGTGATGTTAGAATTTAAAACTAAACTTGTCCAGATTACAAACAGAACTGGACAAGGATGGATGTTTTGAAAGTCGCAGGGTTGAAGTTTAGGAGGATAACCCATACATATTAAAATGAAAATAACAACTCTACCTCTAGATTCATCACACACACACACACACACACACACACACACACACACACACACACACACACACACACACACTGCGGGGCCAGATGTTAGTATTAAGCATGTGGTCTGTGTGAGTTACAGCTCATCTTTCCTCTTGGCCCAAGCGTACAGACATTGTCCAGACTTTCCTTAAACCAATCCAAGTGCACGTGAAGCAGCTGTTGGCAGCTCCAGCTGGGCCATCCATCCTTGATTAGTCCGGCTTTGGGCCCAGTGCATGGCGCACCACCTGGTGTTCAGTCTGGCCTGGCCGGAAGGCTTCACCTGTGGGTACACACATCCTCACTGGTGTGTACACCGCATCTTCATCACAGAGTAATCCCACCTTAAGCTTGGAGAACTAATGAACTATGAATCAGCATCATTGTAGTTACAGTTACAGTTCATTAAGAATTATCCTCATTAAGATTTGCTTTTATTTGATGGACCGGCACACAGTGTTGATAAAATATGCTGCATATTTACTGAGGCTCCTGAGTTGAACTCTTGGGCTC
>JAOUQZ010000002.1:19051180-19068265 GCA_028564935.1 Neosilurus hyrtlii
TGTGTGTGTGTGTGTGTGTGTGTGTGTGTGTGTGTGTGTGTGTGTGTGTGTGTGTGTGTGTGTGTGTGGTATACCCTGAACAGCTTGCCAGTCCATTGCAGGGCAACACACAATTAACAATTCACACTCACACCTAGGGACAATATAGAATGGCCACTTAGTCTAATGTTCATGTCTTTGGACTGTGGAAGGAAAGTGGAGTACCCGGAGGAAACCTATGAAAACACCGGGAGAGCATGCAAACTCCACACAGAAACGCTCTTGCTGAGCCCAGGTCTCAAACCCAGGACCTTGTTGCTGTGTGGTGGACGTGCTAACCACTACACCACCATACCATCCTAACTGAAGAAATTACTTAAATGTAAAAGACAAAGTTCAACAGAAAATTAAAAAAAAGTATTTATTGTTTTCAGTATTTAGTTTTTCCTCCTTTGGAATTTATAACAGAAGGAATTCTTGATGCTTTTGTTTTTGCATATTTTCCTGTAGCACTGTGATCTGAGTAGTAGGAAATTTTTGTGAGATCAATTTGTGAATCAATTCAATCTCATATTTGTTCAAATGGATTCAAATCTGAAATCAGTCCGTCCTTATTGTTCAGCTAATCTCTACATAATTTATATGAATGTTTGGGATTGTTGTCTTACTGATATCTATGAATCCATGGCCAAAAACAATTTATATTTCTCCCAGTTGTGACAGGTGGTCTAATAAAATTACTAAGCACTCTATAAAGTTTTTATATAAAACTATAAATCTAAATTGAAATTATTTTAGTTTACTCTCTTGCAATTACAGAGAAGCTATATGAAATATGAAGTGGAGTTGTGAGAGCTCCTGATGGACTGATCTGTCTCTAACTGAGCGAGATCATGACAGAGAGAAGCGAGCCAGAGAGACAGAGGGCCATACCCATCGTGAATCAGGCACAAACGCATCTGGGTATTACGGTTAATACTGGCCATGGCAACAGCGAGTGAAATAATGTGGTGTTTAAGCACTCATTGATTTTAGAATTAAAAAGTTAGTTTGCAAAGATTTACTGTGGGGAGTTCAATGGCTGAGCTCTTTATCAGTGCAGCAAATGGCTGGTTATACGCTGTCCGACAGAGCTACGATTGAGGGATCGATAGACGCGTGATTTACTAACTAGGCTACAGCTAATCAATAAGTATAAAAGTAAATGAAATATGCATTACAGAGATTTTATTAGAGGGAGGTAGCAGGCAGAGAATACCGGTCAAGCCATTTATTTTTATACCTATTGATTATACAACATAGAGGCTTCGCTCATGCTCTCGCACCCCCCTCCTTTCCCTATGCTCAGGTAGTGTGAGTATCATGTGATTTATGGCTTTTGAGGTCAGGGAATGTACGGGCAGTTAAAAGGTCCCTATCTCAGCACGAGTGAGGTGAGGGGTTTATACAGCTGCCAGACATGAGCTCCACTTTGGCAGGTATCACACCTCCATTGTTTTACACATGAGCCCCCATGTATGTAAAACAAATAAATAAAATATTTCTGACACTAACCTGTCCATATGTATAACCCTAGTTGTAAGGATGCGGCGATCTCACACTTATATACAATATACATCATTGTGTGCATTTCCTCTAACTGTACACGCACATACACACAGATCAGCTCTTGAAGCATCAATCCCTTCCCCCTCTGCACTGGAGGGGACCTTGACCTTAACTTTACATCGCAGTAGACACAGGGGGTCTGCAGCCAGGGTAATTTGTTTATCTGTACCCAGCAGCGACAGAGACACACGGCCCGAGTACCTCCTTTGCTTCCACTGATATTTCTGTTAAAACTCCTGCACTACATCTTACTCCTTTCTGCCTTGAACTGCTGCAGTCCTCAGGCTGTTTTTCATTCCTACCACCTGAAGTTGTTTCTGAGTAGTTTATGTTTATTTTATATTTTAAAAGAGATTCTAAGGGATTTCTTTCAGTGACTCATGTACTAAAGAAGATTGTGGTTAAACGGTTATTTATGCTGGCGTAGTGGTAAGCACATTCCGGGCTCGCTGAGGGTGATTCTGTGTGGAGTTTGCTCCCTGTATTCTTCCTGTGCTTGCATGCGTTTCCTCCGGGTACTCCGGTTTTCTCCCATTGCAAGGTACATGAATAGTCTGTTCCAAATTGCCCCTAGGTGCGAGTGTGAATGGTTGTCTGTGGGTTGGACCTGCAATGGACTGGTGAGTTGTTCTGGGTGTACCCTACCTTCACCCAGAGTAAAAGAGTGATAGGTTCTGGTCTCCCCTCGACCTTAATAGGATTAAGTAGCCTGGCAAAAAAAATGAATTAATGAATGAATAATATTTCTGTTTTTTTTATTTTTATTATTTTTTTTATCAGTAGACAGCGTAGTGTACAACTGGGAATGCTGTGTGGAGGTGACATCAAGAGGAGGAGGAAAACTGTAGCAGTACCCAGTGCCACTTCAGGTATGACCCGCTGTCAGATCGAGATTATTAGAATTAAAAACATTTTAGCCACTGACAGGTGACGTGAATAACATTGATTATCCCATTACAGTGGCACCTACCAAGGAGTGGGCTGTATTAGACATAAAGTAAACAATCAGTTCTCACTGTTGATGGGTTGGAAGCAGGAAAAATGAGCAAGCGTTAGGATATGAGTGACTTTGAAAAGGGCCACACTGTGATAGCTACACGACTGGTTCTATTCAGCTCTAAAATGGCAGGTCTTATGGAGTGTTCCTGGTATGCACTGGTAAGTACCTAACAAAGATGGTGCAAGTAAGGACAACCAGTGAACTGGCATGAGTGTCATGGGTGCCAGGGGTCATTGTTGCACATGAGGTGTGAAGGCTAGTATGTCTGGTCTGATCCCACAGAAGCACAAACTGTTTGTAGCACAAATGGTTGATATTATTAATAATGGCTATGATGGAAAGGTGTCAGAAAACACAGTGTATTTCTGCTTGATGCATATGGGTCTGTATAGTCACAGGTCAGGTGGTGTTAAAATTATGGCTGATGGATTTGTATATGCTGGGTGTGTTACTATAAAAGGAGTCCAATAAAATATTTGTTTATTAGATACATATCTATAATATGGGTAATACGTTGGTCATACGTTCGCTTTTAATCCAAAAAGCTTCGTCAGTTAGAAAATCTGGTGGAAAGTTCCAGCCTTATATAAGCTGAGGAAAAAACTCTCAAGTCACATGCAAACACTGTTGTCGTCCCCCCCAAAATTTGGAGCAGCCAGTCCAGAGAAATGAGAGAAAATATTTAAAATATCATCATCTTAAAATCAAAATAAAGTTAGGAGAAAATCAGCTGTAAACCTTTGATGTGTAAACTGAAATTAAAGTGTATATGTGGTGAGCTTGTCTTACTAGCTCTTTAAAATGATCACGTATGACATCAGCGGTTACATTAGGTAAAGTCAGCCCTTGCTTCTTGTCAAGTACTTGTTAGTGCTGCCACACTACTATTACTACCAGGCATGCGCATTGATATGTTCTCCATTGGCTGTTCAAATTTGTTGTTTTGTCCTATTGGTTGGGCTTCGTGCAGCAGACATTATCTTCTAAGGATGGCCAATACTCGCACTCTTTAACATATTTATTTGACCTAGAAAGTTGTATACATAGGTTGTTTTACAGTATAATGTTTTGGTAATTATTGTCTCTTTTATGAAGTTTAAGGACTGTATGCATAGCAACGTTATAAAAATGATATGCAGGTCATATTTTGAAGTTTTCTTGTTTCAAATTGCTATACTTTAGGATGAACCTTTGCTACATTGCCCCTCATATTCTGTATAATCATCTCTTTGGTGACATGTTTTCCATGAAGGTAAAAGATAATCAGTTATAGACTTGTAATATCACAGTAGATTACATATCATTCCCCTTTAAGAGAGATCCGAAGAAATGCTAAGAAAAGGAAATAGAAGAAAAACCCATGGTAAATTATATGATAACTGAGCAATAAAGAATCTTCAGTCGTTTGCTCCTTATTTAAAAGTTTCCATTGGAATATTAATCTTTTTGCTTGACAACTGACAAGTCAGAACTTGAAGGTTAAAGGTTGAGAGAAACCTTTATAGTTAACAGGGAATCAATGTCAAATGGATTTGAGTAAGTCTAAAAATGACTGTGAGAGCCGCCGATTCCTATTATTATTCTGATACCATCAAGGACAGTAATAACAATGTAGTCAGATGCAGTATAGGTCACTCACAATACCATTTTACTAACGTACATGACAAAAATGTCCTGTGGGTGCAGCTGATATAATTAATATGATAAATGTCCACAGCTACATATGCTGTTTAATAATTTTAATAATTAAAAAAATATACTCTCACTCTTTCTTTAATTTTTCTTTCTTTCTTTATATATATATATATTTTATTTTATTTTATTATTATTATTTTTTTTTAATCCAGTCTGAAGTCAGCTGGGATGGGCTCCAACCTCCCCGTGACCCTAATAAAGAGTAAATCTTATTTTAACAAAAAGGGTTTGATTCCTGGGCTTGGGCAAACCTGTGTGGAGTTTGCATGCTCTTCTCATGCTTGCATGGGTTTCCTCCGAGTACTCAGATTTTCTACTACAGTCCAAAAACATGCACAGTTGGCTGATTGGCTGTTCCAAAACACCCCTAGGTGTGAGTGTGACTCGTTGTGAGTGTTGGCTCTGCAATGGCCTGGCGAGCTGTTCGGGGTGTACCGTGCTCTCGCACAGAGTTGGTTGAGATAGGCTCCGTCCTCCCTGCAACTCTAGTAGGAGTAAGCGGTTTGTGAGTGAGTATGCGGTTACAATGTCACCGGCCAAGGGGTGCGATATATTATGCAGCAATTGAACAGTCAGGTCGCAAACTTGATCTGTACAAAGAAAAAAATGAGTAATGGCCATTGGTGGCCCTCATGGAATGGTTCCTCATGTTGCATAATGTCTGGGTCAAATATCTGTGCATGCACACACCACAAAGACTACTAGCAATAGGCAACTAGCATGTACATTCTGTGCCTGCATGAAAGGAAATAACTGTCCACACTCCCTCAGAAGGGACACACGATTGACCATGGAGATTACCACTGTAAAAAAAGTGGTGTTTGTTTATAATTTTCACACACTTCTTGTTCATTTATCACATACAGTTTCATATAAATACCGTTAATTGGGGATATTGGTGGTTAGAACTTGGCACTGGCATAGTCAGCGCTAGGTCTGTTGTTTGTGGAGGAGGAAAGAAGCAGTTCTAGAAAGAGGAAGAAGATGAGAAGAAGTGTGGATTGGAAATGGCCCCATTCATGAGCCTCTCGTCCAATTGGGCCGACCCGCCTGCCTTTTTTCATTAGACTGATGGTTCCTGGATTCTCGTGCACTGCTTCTCAGGATTGAAATCTGAATTGGTTTGTCCGCCTCTTCCCCAAAATCTTCTCAGCCTGCGTCTCTTCCCTGGTGCGCTGTTTGTCATTTAAATAACAAATGCGTCCAGTTTTCTGATTTAGTGAGGGGCGCTGGCCTCTGATGTATATTAATATTGCCGCACAGTGCACTGTACCAGAGTCCATCATTCATTTGGATAAAAGAGGTGGAATTTAAAAACAGCCACTGCTGTACAGGGATACAGATTGCATCCATTTATTGCACTGAGTGATGGAATGGCCAGCCATTCTGTCCTTCACCTCCCCACGCTACCATGCTGCTTCCCATAAAACTTAAAAAAGCGTCACCCTTGCCCTTTCATCCTCTCTGTTGGGAGGTAGGTAGAAACCGGGTATTCCTCATTGGCCTTACCCACAAACCTACAGAAAATGGGATTAACCTCACTTGAAAAGAGTTTCAAAATCTTTAAAGAACCTTCAAGATATTTTTGCAAAAATGTGAATGATGGAAAAAAATCCCATAAAAATTAAACAAACAGTTTTCTACTTGCATCATTACACATTTAGCCAGTGCTGGGCTGCACAAATAACAAGCGTACAAATCGCGGAATACTTTTTTTTTGTGTGTGTTCCTAAACCAACTGATGACAGGAAAGCCGAGTTGGCAAAATGTTAGCTGCATAAGCCATTTTACCGTCACACTCATCTCTGGCAGCATTCTCTTCCTCAGGGTCACTAGAATGTAACTCCATAAGACTCCTCCCTCTTCGGTTCAAATAGGTAACCATTTACACTCATTTCCTCGAAATTGCTAGCCATAGTAGCTTCTTGAATATGTTTTTTTAATCACTTAAATGTCACTCGCTGAATAGATCTGCTTGTGCTGGACGACCCCACCCAATCTGTTGATGTCATTTCTGGGGAAAACAGCCGGCTATCCATAGATTATGACTCACTCTTACCCAGTATAGTGATTTTTATGGTCATTTATTTTAAAATAAGCATCTGTATCTTAACTTTACCTATCTGTATTTAAATGTATTACATACCACAAATTATGCTGTAAGGCTGACCAATTCTGGTACTATTTAACATGCCGTATGACTTTATTGAGCACTATACAAACTAAAGCTTACGATCTGTACTTATAAATATTTGACAAATATCACAATTTGAAACTTGATCTGTTTTCTCAGTCATTTTGTTATTTTTTTACATTTCTTTTCATATGCCCATGTTCTGCAGTGTATGTTTATGTCCTGAATGTAGAGTCTGGAGTGGGTCTGTTGTGATTTATCATGCAGTGGGTGTCATCCAATGTCAGTGTCTGTGGCTGCATCTGCTCTGTATAAATCTTTACTTTGGCGTCTCACAGGGCCAGCTATCTCTCTCTCTCTCACACACACACACACACACGCGCTCTCTCTCTCTCTCTCTCTGCCTGTATTAGAGTCAGCAAGTGCAGCACTTGCAAAGATATTGTCTGTTTGATTGTTAAAATGGCAATTACTTTCCTGCTTTTAATTTGTGTCTGTGCTACTTGGCGAATCCCAGCGAGAGATCTAATCAGCCGCACGCTACAGTGTCTGACAGTATGATTTTCCAGCGTGTGTTAAGCAGTGTTCCTGGGTGACAGGATGAGGTGTCCACCAGGGTTCCTTTGGGTATTGTTCTGCTTGTACCCAGCTGTTGCTCAGGCCCCTCTCTTTACCTCTTTAGCACTTTGCAGACATTGTGTTGAAGCTAGCTGTGAGAGAACTCATCAGACTGTTTGGATTGGACGAGCACTCCACTTTGCAGCTCCAAATTGGCTGCCAGAATCACATCTCACTGTCACTAACCTAACCATACAAATACACTTTTCTTCCAAAGTTCTAGCTCAGAAAGAGTACACCATCACTGTAGGATTATTTATACCTTCCATCACAAATCTGCTGAATTTTCTATTCTGATTCACCACAAACAATAACAGCAGCCATGACGGTAGTGCTGACAGGCAGATGACAGGTTTATATTAATGGGCTGTTTTTAGTATGTTTTTAATTCTGATATGTTGCTGTAGTAAAAGGTAATTCACACAATGTTAGTGGCCTCTCCATAAAAATTTAATACAAACAAATGATGTGTTTACACATAAGCATTTAGATGTTGATAATAAGCAATGATGTAATACAACATGTGGTGTTATTTATCACTTTGAAATTATTGATGTGGTGCAGCTTTCTGTTCACTGATTTTATAGTTCAAGTGCTCTGTAACAGCCAGAGCTAACACTCTCACTCATTTGTCAACTGCTTAATCCTATTTGGGGCAAAGGGAGGCTGGCGCCAATATCACTCGACACGGGGCGAAGGTGGGGTACACCCTGAACAGCTCACCAGACCATCGCAGGGCTAACACACATACAACCATTCATACTCCCACTCATACTCACATTCATACTCCTTTACAGTAGTTTTTTATACCATACATAAAAAAGTGAAATTTATATATGTATATATATATATATATATATATATATATATATATTATTATGCACTTGTAATTAAATATTAAATTCATTTAGAATTGATAAGTTTATGGTTATAATGATCTTATAGCTAGCTAGCTAGCTATTTATTTATTTGTTTGTTTGTTTATTTATTTATTTATTTATTCCTAGAATTCAGTATATGTATTTCATAAATATCTATATCTTGTTATTATTGCCATTTAAAATTATCATTTAAAACCTGTGATCCTGTAGTTTGATGTGTCAGGTTGATATCTTAAAATCTGTGCGTCTCATTAACCCACTAGCAAGGACATACCTTTGTGCTGGAATGCATAGCACCATGCTAGCTTTCATTTCTATTTTTGGGCTACCATTAGAGAGTGTCATCCCTCTCTCTGTCTTTTCATTGCTGCCCTTTTCTACCTTTCCTCCGTCTGTCTGCCTTTACCCTTCTCTGACAATCCCCTATCTCTGACTCTTCCTTTTCCTCATCTCTCTCTCTGTCTCTCTCTCTCTGTCTCTCTCTCTCTCTCTCTCTCTGTCTCTCTCTCTCTCTTTCTTTCTCTCTCCATCTCAGTCTCTCTCTATGTCTCTCTGACTCTCCCTCTCTGACTCTCCCTCTCTCTCTCTCAGACACACACACCCATGGTGACAGATCACCTGCGTCTGAGGCCCTGGTGTTCTTGCCCGGCGGTCCGGCCCCCTCTCATTAATGCCCACGCCGGTGCGAGGGCCATATGGCAGCGCAAGACAAATAACGCCAGCCCTCAGCCATCACTTCTGCTGACAGAAATGCAGCCCACCGCACTATTTCGCCCTCATCCGCTCCTCTCTGCATGCTTCCTTCTCCTCCCGCGTCCTTCAAAAGCCCACCACTGAGACGCTTCGTTCCTCTCGCCTCTCTACTCCCTTCTCTCTCCTCTCCTGACCCCTCCTCTCCATCTTTCCTCTCCTCCTTGTCTGTTCTCTCCTCTCCTCCTATCCTCCCCTGTCCTAACTTTTGTTTCTCTTTTCTCCCCCTCTTTTTTTCTGTCCCCTCCTCTTTTCCAGTCTTCTCATCACCTCTTCTCTTGTCCTTCTTAGTTTGCTCCTCTCCTCATGCCCTGCCCTGTTCTCTTGCCTTCTCTTTTATCTCTCACTCCTCTCATCCTATCCTTACTCCTTTCCTTATCCATTTTCCCTCCTTTTGCTCCTCTCCTTTTATGTCTTCCTCTTTTCTTCTGTACTTTTCTCACAATTTCTGCAGTTTCCTCTTCTCCTCTCTCTCTCTCTCTCTCTCTCTCTCTTCTCACTCTGCTTCTATGCTGGCACACAATCATTCATAAAGCCCTTATGAAAACTGTAATGGTTGACACACATCAAACAGGTGTAGTGATAAATACTAGCCGTAACACCTGCACAAGGACATTAGAAAGCCACTCTGATGACCAAAGCTACTCCTTTATCCTGTCATTAAGTTATACCTATCGTAAAAATGTTTAATTACCTCACCTTATTCACTCATGTGATTTGGTATGGACAAGGTATTTTAAACAGTAAGTTAAATTTAAGATTTAGGCACAGCCTAAAATTGTAGCTCCTGGTAGGTATCTTTATTGATATTTGTCCAAGGGTGGTGTTATAAGAGTACTGTGTCTCCTTTAAAGGCTGAAGCAACTTTTGCCCTGGAGAAAATAAATAAATAAGTCTCCACTGTGTTTTCTAACTGTGGTGCGGAGTGAAAGCAGGAAAGTTTAACACAAAGTCTTCTGTTCACCTTCTTCCACTAACTTCCGCGTTCATTTGTTTCACTTGTCTTGTTAGTTTATTTATCTGTTTAATGTTTGGTGTTGTTTTTGCGTGACCCGAGTTTGTTACCCTGGATTTACACTGGGGCACAATGTCTGCGATCTCTGGTATGGAGCCCCACAACATATGAGCATGCATTGAGCATGAATGGGTTAAAATAAGGACGCAGGGTGCATCCAAGAGATTAAACTTGAAGGAATCATGTTTCCAAGTTCATCAAGATCCTCTACGATGGTGCATCAAGGTCGTTATGCTTTGTTAAGGTCTGTTAAGCTGTATTGCACTCTACTACGCTTCCAGCAGTCTATCACAATTGGTGTCAAATCATAATACTTCATAATAATCACGGCCAACTTTTTTTGACAGTCAAAAACTTTGCCACAATCAGCGCAATCATCACAAATTCACCAAGTTCCCTCAAGATCATCACGATTCCACCACATTTTCTCGAGATCATCACGATTTGATTCCACTAACCTCTATGCTCCTCATGATTCTCTCAAATCATGGAGATCACGGACATCATGCCCCAGTGTAAACTCAGGGTTAGACTGTGTGTTTTTTATTCTGTACGAGTCTAAGTGGTGGTGTATGAGCCTCTATTTTTGGGTTTCAGTTTTGTTATGAATAAATCTTATTTTGTTAGTTTGTTTTAGTTTTTTAATTGCTGCCCATTGTCATGCAAGTCAGTAATACATAACAGCCAATCAGCATCAACTCAGGCACAGACATGGGACAGCCATCCTAGTGGGGCTCCGCTCAGGAGCTCTGCTATTATCAACAATCATTATACTTGTTAACAGAAAGCTCACTCTTAATGATGGCTGCTGTTTGAAAATACACACTCATGATGATACAGAAGTATTTAGCTCTTTTAGTCTTTTAGAGCCAGTCAATAGTAATGAAACGTCACATTTACTGTTGGCCATTTGCTTCATTACAGCATGTATTTTATGAACATTTATGGGAATGAGCAACCAGGGGCTTCTAACACTGCAACAGCATCAAGTGGTTTGCCATTTACTAAATCGGTCATCCTCTCCGCTGTTGAGTGGTTGCTGCTTTGCTATATACAGTAAGCCAAACAAAGGGGCTAATCATTAAATAGCCATTCAGTCCTGTTCATTTAAGTGTATGAATCAGGAGTCTCATTACTGTCAATGTGTAATTAGCTGAATAATAAACATGGGAAGAGAAGGACTTCAGGAAATGGCTAGGAAATAATTGTTTTTGTGAGATGTTGTGCACAAGGAGCCATTAAGGAATTCAAAGGCTTTCATTCCTCCTGAATTATTACTTTACAAAAAACAGAGCTTCGGTAGCACAAATCAGAATAGGGGAAAAAAGCTACAGGGAAAAAAAAACATCTCCTTTTAATCAATGTTCGTGATATGTGAAAAATTCTGTTAGCAAATTCCAAATGATAAAATATCTAAAGGCATGGGCTTGAATGAATTTTTAACAACTTATCCGAATTCAGCAGTCTTGACCTTTACATATATATCTGAGGGTCAGCGGTTTCTCATGGTCATGTGATTAGCTGTTTGGTTTTGTTTCACTTAAGCACAGCTTACAGTTAGCCATCATTCCCTCCAGAAATATTAATCACTGATCCTGCCTTCCTTCCCGTGCTGCCTCAGTTTGGAGGGGAAGTCATCTGGAAAGAGGCACAGGCAGATATAATGGGAACTAGCAAAAGCACATGTTAGTGACGGCTGTATTGCCTAATCCTGTGAGACAGCCCAGAGCCACAATGTCAGTTTTAGTTCCCACTTTAGTCGTCTAACCAAGGAGCTCATCTCAAAATGGCCGTGTAACATGAACAAACTTCTGAAATGACCAACATAGACAGGACACTCTAAATGATGTTTTTATTTCAGTCCGTGTAGGCAGTAATTTTGGTTGTTGTAGAATGATAAATGTTGCATATATGTAATATTTGAATTCTGGAAAAGATAAAACCATCCATTACATCTTTGGAAATAAAATATGGGTCTTGTATGTTTTTTTTTACTCAGTTTTTTAATGTTATGCTCCAAATCCTTTCTATTCCTCCCTTTTTGTTTAGTCTACCAGTACCAAGATAATAATAATAATAATAATAATAATAAAATTGTGTGACCTATGAAATTCATTATGTGCAAGATATCTCATACGACCACCACCATCCAGGGAGGGGCGTCAGAATGCACATGCCTCCTCCGTGACACACAATGTATCTTAACACACTCAGGGAAAGCGTTATCCTCTCCTTTGTACGAATGAGCTCACAGATGCCCATGATTGGCTGGTGATCGCTGTGAGTGACAGGGAGGCGAGCGTATGCCATCCCTTCCTCCCGTCAGAGCTCGGCCAGTTAGCACTCATGGACTCCCAGTCCTGGATGGCTGCGGCATCAAGTTGGATTCGAACGTGCAATGTCCAGGTTGATGGTCGCACACCTTGTCGATGTGCATCGTACTTACTACTGTACTAAATGTACCTACTTACTAGATCTTAGAAGATTCCTGTAAGATCCCTGTAAGTTATAATATCAATATAAATGTATATATTATGCGTTTTATGCAGTTTTGCACTGTGATACATTAGGCATTTTTGTTATAAAGTATGACAAGGGAGTCTATATTTAAGTGTGGCATCCGTGTTACACCTACATTATAGCTCTTCTTGAAATCTGACATGAACATAGTGAAGCATTTCCAAATGATTCTTCTGAGCTCAGCACTTGGGGGAAACAATATCATCAAAGCATGAAAACATTTTAGCACTGCCAATAATTACACAGTAATTACATCATAGTGTATGTTTTCCTTTCATTTCAGATTTTTTTAATAACATGAAAATTTTCTGATGCTTTAATGGCAGAGGTACATGTGTAATTTTCGAGCTCCTTCTGAATGTTTTTTTTTTCAATTAAAAATAATTTTTTTTAATGAATACTAATGGAAATCCTGTTTTACCAGTCTTGCCAAAAGTGGGCTGTCCATTTATTGTTGCCACAAAGTGACATCACGCAATTGTCCATTATGCTGTTGTATTACCGTTTCCCTTCACAGTGTATCTTATTAATATTATGTATACTCTAAAACTCTAAAAAGGAATAGTTTAATCATTTTTATGTCTTAATGCTGCCAGGATCCAAGGCATTATGATTTTGGGTTGTCTGTCCGTCCGTCTGTCCATAAGTCCGTCCAGGCCATTCTTGTGCACACAATATCTAAAGAATGCTTTGGGGGATTTCTTAAAAATTTGTTAAATGCTCAGCCTGACTCAAAACTGCTTAGATTTTAGGTCATAGGTCAAAGGTCAAGTTCACTGCAGCCTCACGTGCCATTCTTATAAATACCATAGCTCGAAAATGCTGTAAAGAATGTTCTTCAAACTTTGCATAAAAGTGCACTCTGACTCAAGAATAAACACATTGGATTTTGGGGGTTATAGGTCAAAGATCAAGGTCACTGTGGCCTCATGTGTTCTACTTTTGTGAACGCAATATCTGAAGCTTTGAGGGATTTTCTTCAAACTTTGCACAAATGTCCATCTTGAATCAAAGATGAATTTTGGGGCGGGGGTCATGGGTAAAAGGTCAAGCTGATTCTTGCCTTATGTTAATTCCTTGATCGTGAATGCGTGTTCCAGGAATGGTTGATGGAATGTTTTTACAAATTTGGTTTAAACATTAATTTAGACTTAAGGATTAACTGATTAGAATTCCAGTCATACTACCACTGACACCACCCCAGCACTACTTCTGGACTGACCACTGTATTTTCTCAGTCAGCTTTGTATAACATAGAGAGGCATATAACTGCCAGGTGGTAGTTCTAGTTATTCATTTTAATAATGTGTTTAGATTTATGTAGGTTTATGTCAGCCAAGAAGGGTTTGTGCACCTGTCATGTAAAAAGATTACCATTAAGTAATGTGGTAGAAATATGTCTAGTCTGGTGGTTTTTTATATATATATATATATATATATATATATATATATATATATATATATATATATAAGGGCTGATGTTACACTTTCTTAATCAGTGCAAATTGCTCGTCAATTGACTCATCATGTGCAGGTTAATCTAGTTTCCAACTAGAGACTATAATTAAACCTGAAATCTTCCAAACAATGAAATAATCCTCTTACTAAGTTGTAAGTGATATGTTTCTTTTTCACAGTCTACCTCCCGTTCCGTAAGGAGGCCAGACAAGACGAGGCTACCCGGTGCAGTGAGACGGCTTTCTGTCCTGGAGGAGAACGTGCCCCCCCCTTGCCATCCACTTCGCACACCTCAGACTTCATCAAACCAGGAACTTCATTCAGTAGCCAGAGGGAACACGAGGATGACTGACACACACTCTCACATTAACTGCCCTCTTCATGGGCACAGCTGCTCAGGGTGGAAAAGCTAGCCTAGCACACAGACAATACTGAAGTGAACAGAAAGGACTCTCTGTAACCAAACTTTCTGGATTAAGACTCTCTAAGCAAATGCAGTCTTTTGGGTCAAGATGTAAGCCCAAGGCAGCTAACTCACCAGTCATCACCCCATTCCACCTGATTCAGACTGACACTGGATTTACCTTTGCAGCTGTGGAAATGTCTGCTGGTTTTTAAACCTTGTTTTTAATATGTATGGTACAGAGGTAGCTCATTGTGTAGCATTACTAAAGTCAGATATGTTACCCCGATGTAACATTCACAAGATCGACCACTGAGACTGAAAACACCCAGGTCTCTTTTTAACATGAATATGAAACGCTAGAGCGCTCAAAAAAAAAACACTCATTAACACAACAGAGCGAGTGTGTGTTCCTACACCCTCCGGGGGCCTTCACGCCCTGCTTTGCACTCCACATTCAAATGTTCACGCATAAAAGTTTGGTGCCACACAGCGCCTACCGAAACGTGCATTTTAATTTGAAGTTAGTGGTTGGTTGTTTTGATTGTTGTGGTTAAATATAGCTGACGAGTGATAAGTCTTAATGTTTTAAACACATTATTATTATTATTATAATCATCATTAGCATGAATCGCTGTCAATATTTAAAGGACCATCTGGAAGTCCTCTGCGTGCTTGTGCTTTTGCAATTGGAATCTAGTACCTGTTGCTTGCTGAAACCATTTCTACTTCAGCAATCAGTATAATGAGACTGCTTTTTGCTTCTGTTGACATTTATAAATGGACCGCCGTGGCTGTGTAGACAGCTGTGGGAACTGTAGTGTCCCTTTTCCGCTGCGCTCTTCATCCATATGACCAGCTGCCTTGAATTGACAGATCGCTTGGTGTATTTCCTACTTGTGTTTACATCAATCGTCGAAGCTATTGCCTCACCTGTCTGTAATTAGTCGTTGCCATGACAACATTACCTCATGAGCCCCTCCTTTTGCATGTGTGCAACCTGAAAACAGTTTTGTTGTTGGAGCAGAAAGTGGGAATTGGGGGTGGGGCGGGGGGCACGAAAACACGATGCGTGCAACCAGTCAATCACCTCAGCTACAGTTAAGGAATCCAGTGGGCTGATGTTCCTCATATTTCATCCTTGGTAAAGATTACCTGTCGGCCCCAGAGGAGATGTATTGATCTGTTTTCCTTTTTTTTCTGGCAGCAATCACCTGACAAAGGCACCTAGGAGTGCAGAAGTGAGTGATGCCCATTCATGTCTCCACCCACTGTGGTATGTTTTGGGTGGGGGGAAGGGGAAGGGGATGTTGGTGACACTTAAACCTGAAGATATTGTCAGCATAAACCCTGCACTAACTTATGCATCAAGTCATAACCATCACACTCACAACTACTTATGTTGATGAGATTCGGGTTATTTTACTCAATAGTCGGCTACAGTGACTTAAACAGGGATTAGTTTTAGTGGAGAATGTCAAAATATGCTAACTAGATATAAGGAATAAGCTAAATAAAATCTGTGCATGTTCCTTTAAAAAAAGAAGAAGAATTGAAATGCCGTTTTGCAGTTTGGATGGACGTCAAATGTTGGTAGTATGCCAGACCTGATGCCAGTAGGTGGTAATTTTCAGAACTTTTCATTTTAGTAATCAATAAAATATAAACAAATTAAAGACAGTGGGACACTGGGACAGTTAAGATCATTATGATAGTTACGGTTAAATATGGAGGATATTGGAATCGAAAAGATAACCTTGCAGAACTTCAATATAATATAAATTCTACACACAAAACGGTGTTTGCTGCGCACACACACACACACACGGTAAAGTTGTAGACAGGAATAATGGGGAAAAAAACAATAGTAAAAAGTGTCTGTATCTGATTTGTACCATAACACGGGGTGAATATGAACAAAGTGGTGAATAGTCACAAAAATTGGAAAGTTCTTTTTTACTCAGTGCTGCCCAGGTAGGTAACTTCTAGAAAACAGAGCTACAAGTTATCATTACCTGGGCAGCACCGAATAAAAAAGAACTTTATAATTTCTTTTCCTATTCACCCCTTTGTTCTTATTCACCCTGTTTTGTGGTATCTGTCATTGATATTAAAATGAGTTGTATTGGGGTGTATTTAAAAAAAACATAATAAAGAAAGAAAGAAAAATCTATAACTTGGTAGTAACTGATTCTGCTCCATAAACAGTACAGCTTTCATCCTGTATAATGTAGGTTATGAAAATATGCATTATAACAACATTTAAAAATAAAAAACAAATACTTTCATTAAAAACTTATCCTTAAATTTTTTTTGTAGGAAGAAATGGTGCTACCATCATTAATTAAAAATACTATTGCATGTCCTACACTGAATGTATTGTATAGCAGTGTTTACACTGCTGTACTGTAATAATTCTCCATGATTAATCTTTGCTTGTTTTGACTGTTTTAAAATTCTGCAAGCCATCTTCACCATGAACTTTCAGCCAAATATTTAACAGATCTTCTTAACAATATGAGACAGTGATTATAGATTTTAAGAATTGAGTAACGCATCTTACTATTTGGATAGTATTTAGAGTCAAGTGTTGGTATTTAGATATATTCTGGACTTTTCTTTAGTCAACTGCGCTCTTCACAAGTGATGTGAAAGTGACACATGTTTCAGGAAAATACAGGGGTATCTCGGTTATTCTGATCTGAATCTTAAGCCATTTTAAATTTTTATTATATATTTATTTGTTTTTTTGCATGATATTGGCTTAAGTAAGAAGATGTGTTCAGTCATGCACCACTGTCTCACAATATATCATGGTTTAAGTCATGTTTTGGGGCTGTAACACTCAAAATATATTGGCATGCAAATATTCAATACAGAATTATCACACGACAGCAATTTGATGTGAGCAGGTACGCAACTGAACTCCACACATCCTCCTCTGTAAATATCTACATAATTGTTGGACATACATTTCCAACTCTGAATACAGCCCTTCCCATATAATCATTTCTTTTACTAACA
>JAOUQZ010000002.1:19082325-19099626 GCA_028564935.1 Neosilurus hyrtlii
TGTGTGTGTGTGTGTGTGTGTGTGTGTGTGTGTGTGTGTGTGTGTGTGTGTGTTGGCCCTGCAATGGTCTGGTGAACAATTCAGGGTGTACCCTGTCTTCGCCCAGTGTTGGCTGAGATAGGCGCCAAGCCTCCCTACCACCCTAGTTAAGAGTAAGTGGTTCGACAAATGCTGAGGGAGTGAGTGAGTGAGGTGAGTATTTGATTAAGAATATTTATATATTAAAACACTTCCATTCAAAATATATAATTTGCTTATTACCATACATGCCCTCAAAATCATTACAAACACACTGCTAATAGGCCTTAATAATTTTTCTCTAATTATAAATACATTGTTTATGTGGACAAAACACATGTAATGTAATATACATAAGATCTATATAAGATCTTTAGTGACTGGATTAAAAACTTTACATAGAAATTTATTATACTTGATATATTTTACCCTGGCTTGGAGGAGAGAGATTTTCAGATTTGGTGTATGGACTAAATTTCTGCCTTTGCCGCACAACACAAATGTAACTAGAGGTGAAATTACTCACTTTACATTGGAACAGAATAAATGGTACTTCAGCAAAGGGGATGAAATAGATTGTGATCCCTATGTACTTTCCCCTGAACTGATGATTCCACTTTAACAGGCAGCAACACACTGTTTGTGCTTTCTCGTACACATCTCCCCTTCCCGGGTCTGGAGAGTTCCCTTAAATCATTTAAGCTTTGCTTCATTAGGAAAAAAATCTCTCTGTCATTATCTCATTTCATCTCATTTTTCCAACTGGTCAATCCTACTAGGGTCATGGGGAGGATGGTGCCTAACACAGTCGACATTGGGCGAAGGTGGGGTACATCCTGAACAACTTGCCAGATCATTGCAGTGCCACACAGGCCCAAGTATTCACTCTCACATCCACACCTAGGGTCAATCTGGACTAGCCAGTAAGCCTAAAGTGCAGGTCTATGGACTCTGGGAGGAAACCTAAGTACCCGGAGGAAACCCACGCATGAACGAGGAGAACATGCAAACTCCACACAGAAACGCCTGAGCCCAGGACCCGGTCCCAGGACCGTCTTGCTGTGAGGCAGACATGCTAACCATTACACAGTGGGCAGTGGTGGCTCATTGGTTAAGGCTCTGGGTTACTGATCCCAAGGTTGGGAGCTCAATCCTCAGTAAAACCATGCTGCTGCTGTTGGGCCCTTGAGCAAGGCCCATAACCGTCAGTTGTATGAAACAGATAAATGTAAGTTACTCTAGATGAGGGTGTCTCTCAAATGCTTTAAATGTAAAAAGTGCCACCCCACTTACATTATGAGTATCATAAGAAATGTAAACAGGAAGCATGGCTATTGATGGACAGCAGTCGACTAGCTTGCTAGCTTTAGCGATATGCCTGCCTATCTTTATAGAAGACTCTGGTCATGTACATTAAATATGAAGTCATTTCATTCAGATGGAATTTTGCAGTCTGCATCTGCCACAGGTGATGCCTTTTTTTGTTTTTACTGTCAGAGCATTTGATGTATTCATTGTTGTCAGGATGTACAAAGCCAGTGGTTAATTCCCAGTTAATATCACAGTATGTCAACTCACACTGTCTTTCAGATGGTGTTTGGTTTTATCCAAGCAGGTAATTTACATGATAATCCTCACCTCAGTTCATATGTAGCACTGCTGGAAGCTCAGTACATTGTTAGTCTTCTCAGCTTACCACGGGATGACATTAAGAGTTTCCCCACATGTCTTTTTCTGCCCTCTTCGTGCCCTGAGTGACATTTGTATTCTGACTGGCCACGTGGCTGTGGCGGCTGTCTAGGCTGAGAGAGGCTGCTAAAACGTTGCATATGTAAATGCTGTGGGCTGTGCGAGGTGGCCCAATCTCCTGGCTTGCTGACTGAAGGCTTCCTGCAGCGTGTAACTGAGACTTCCTGGTGCGGTTGCCACAATGAGGTCATGACCTCAAAACATGGCACAGACTCACGGCTCTGTCTGCTTGTCTGGTGAGAGGCATCGGAAAAGAGACAAGGAAGGAGGGTACTACTGCTACTGATGAGAGAGAGAGAGAGAGAAAGAAAGCGGGGGGGGGCGACGACTAAGATCCTGCATTATCATTGTGCTTTATATAAATTATTCAAAATAATAATCACCCATACCCACATAGAGGCTGGTGGTTGGGGTGCTGGGCTCATGATCAAGAGGTTGTGGGTTCGAATCCTTGTTAGACCAACACCCACTCCAACCCTCCTCCTCCCCACTCCATCCCCCCTCAACTGTGCTAGGGCCACAAATGTGCCTCTATCCACTCGTCCATATAAATGTATACCAGTTAAAAAAAAATACTGGGACAGTAACCTGTGATGGACTAGCATCCCATCCTGGAGAAGTTGAACTCCTGGTTGCTTCACGCTAAAGCCCAACAGACTAACCTTTACCATAAACACAAACAAAAATCTCAAAGGCTTGATGATGTGTACTGAGGTATTAAATTTTATTAAAGATTTACAATAACAGAAAATAGTGATTAAAAAAATTCCAGGTAACATAAAACATGCTCACTCTGTTTAGTTTCACTTATATAAAGAGCACTCACTTAGCTGGATATAAAATGTTCACGCCGACTCTTTCCTTGCAAAAAGCTCGGAAAGTTATGTCTCAATTGGGCGATGCCTACAATGCATGCTGGCACTGTAGGAAAAAATTCAATCATCATTTATGTGCCCGGGCATCCCTTCCTTTGTTGAGTAGGCTCTCTGCATCAGAATGTGGCCCGAACGACTACTTCTAAGTGTTAAGTTGTAGGAATTTTTCTCTTTTTCATCTCGTAGCCTGGGGAATCTCAGTGGGTAGGAGTCTCATTTCCTCATCAAACACTAGGCGAGTGATTTGGAATATTTATGAGGGCTCCAATTTAAGTTAAACATTTAACAAAAAGCAAAATTATACTCCTAAAAGAGTTAATGTCCCCATGGGGGGGGGGGGGGTGCTGGGGTAAAAAAAATAAAATAAAATAAAATAAGGAAGAAGCTGGAGTTGAATTAAAGCAAGGTTTAAGTAAGACGAGCAGAAACCCGGCGTTATCTTTATCAGTACAGATATAGAAGGTGTTAATGAGTTACTATCAGTTTCAATTGCTTGATAAATGTAAACCTAAAAAAAATGATTCGAATCTTTTTCATTTAATGGTGTTTGGACAGTCAGATGATATCTTGCTGAAGGGAATGTGACTTCATGATAAGATCAGAGCACAAATTAATCATCACCCTGTTTTTGAAATAACAGGATTGCATTAGCATGGAGAGGAAGCACGCCGTGTCACAAACTGCGACTGAGATTTTTCTTTTCTTTTTATCACCACTGTACTGTGAGTGGGGCTACTGTAGCACTAGTTTACTCACTGCCTGGGGGAATTCTGTGGATCTATGAACCAGGTAAGAAAGAGAACAATCCAGCAAGTTTGATCACCAGGAAGAAGGACAAGCGACTTCAGCCAGTGAGTGGGATACATGAATTCCAACAGCATGACCTGAGACTTTAAGGAATTGGGAGTGTTGTTACAGAAAAAAATATAATGTATGAATCTGTGAAGGTGTAGTTTTAAACACACTCATTATTTTATATGAATTAATCAGGAAAAAAATATTCTATATAAATCATAAATGGGGTGCAGTGGTGGCATAGGGGTTAGCAAGAACTCTTCATTGCAAGAAGGTCCTGGGTTTGAGTCCTGGGCTCAGTGATGCCATTTCTTTGTGAAGTTTGTATGTTCTCCCTATGCTTGTGTGGGTTTCCTCCTGGTACACCTCCTATTGTCCAAAAACATTGGTCATTCCAAATTGCCCCAGGTGTGTGTTTGTGTGTGTGTGTGTGTGTGTGTGTGTGTGTGTGTGTGTGTGTGTGTGTGTGTGTGTGTGAGTAAATGTGGTTGTGTGTTGGCCATGCGATGGATTGGCAAGCTGTTCAAGATGTACACCACCTTTACCTTGAGTCGGCCGAGATCAGCTCCAGTCTCCCTGCAACCCTAATAGGTCGTAATTGGAGACCTATAAATAAAATAGAGTCGTTTGGCAAACTGATGACTGGATTAAAAAAATTTCAAAAAGGACACTAAACAAACAAACAAACAAACAAACACATAAATAAATAGATGGGTGGATACATAGATAGATAGATAGATAGATAGATAGATAGATAGATAGATAGATAGATAGATAAATAAAGATTAAGCAGCATAGAAAATAAATGAATGAATAAATAAAATAATGTATTTAATGCTGTTTTTACAAGAAGTATAACAACATATATAGTTACATCTATTGTACTGATAGAAAGAAATGCTGTGCTGTTTTTTCGAATAAATTTAGTGTTTTCCTTATAGTAAGAGTTCACCTTGTGTGTGTGTGTGTGTGTGTGTGTGTGTGTGTGTGTGTGTGTGTGTGTGTGTGTGTGTGTGTGCACGTGTGAATGCGTGAGAAAGCCTTCAGGGCACTGACTGATGCATACTCCACTCTTCTATAGCCTCAGGGCATCATATGCTGCCCGCTATGGCTCTTGACCTGAATTGTGTGTGTGTGTGTGTGTGTGTGTGTGTGTGTGTGTGTGTCAGTGTGTCACAGCGTGCTTATCTTTCTTTGCATCAAGTGCATCTTGTCTTCCTTATGACACAGATTTCTGTCAGTTCCACCAGTGCACCTCCTGAGAGACAGCTTACTGCAGTTTGTCTGTCTTTACACTCATGCCAGCGTAATCAGGCTGCACTAGTAAACACTGTTTATGCTGTGCTTCCTGCTGGAGAATCACACACACACACACGCACATAGTGTGAATGTGATTTGTCAGAGGCTTGAGGATCACGTCGTGTTTCAATGCGTGATCGTGCAGTAATATGTCCTCAAATTCCTGGACAACTTTAGGAAAGACCCTAAATTGTGGGACAACTGGAGACTTTCTCTTCAAGTAAATTTATTATACCAGTTGGCCATCCCCTGTGATTAATTAAATAAATGTTTTTATAATTATGCAAAATCCATCTGTATATACAGTAATAGTTTATATATTTAGACAAGCATGATTTATGTTGTTTATCATCCCTAGAGCTGACATGTCAAAGTTTGAGACACCCCTAGTTGACAGCCGGCCATCTGCCAATGCCGTGCTCTCGGTGAGTGTCTATCACACAAGTTTTTTTGAGTGTTCAGCATGTTGGCTGTGGTCACTTACTTATGGCTGATTCAACGTGGTGAATCGGCGGCGAGTCAGTCTGTGAGAGAAATCACTCTAATTGGTTGTTCAGGTGAGCGAATGAAACCATGAGATGAGAGATGGACGAAACAAAAGCATGCAAATGAAGAATTTACTCTTTTGGTCTAGTTTCACATTTGTCTCCCATTTCTGCTTCTTTCTTTCTTTCTTCCTCCACAAGCAACAGACCTAGGCATGACTATGCCAGTGCCAACTTCTAACCACCTGACAATCTTCAATTAACGGTATTTATACGAAACTGTATGTGATGAATAAACAATTGTTGTGTGAAAATGATAAACAAACACCACTTTGTTTACAGTGTTTACCTCTGTGGTCATTCGGGTGTCCCTTCTGAGGGAGAAATCCCGACTATCGACACCTGCAAGTGTAGAGAGTTATTTCCTTTCATGCAGGCACAGAATGTACATGCTAGTACATGCTTATTGCTAGTAAGTAGTCTTTGTGGTGTGTGCATGTAGAAATATTTGACCCAGACATTATGCAACATGAGGAACCATTCCATGAGGGCCCCCAATGGCAACTACTCATTTCTTCGGCTTTATACAGATCAAGTTTGTGACCTGACTGTTCAATTGCTGCCTAATATATCGCACCCCTTGTCCGGTGACATTGTAACCACATACTCACTCACTCACTTACTCTTTTTACAAGCCGCCTACTCCTACTAGAGTTGCTGGAAGGCTGGCGCCTATCTCAGCCGACACTGGGAGAAGGCAGGGTACACTATAAACAGTTCGCCAGACCACAGCAGGACCAACACATGCACAACCATTCACGCTAACGTCCACCAGAGTACCCAGAGCAAATTCACGCAAGCATGGGGAGAACATGCAAACTCATGAGTTTGGAAACGCCCGAGCCCATGACTCAAACCCAGGACCTTCTTGCTGTGAGGCGGATGTGCTAACCACTATGCCATTGTGCTGCCCCTTTAAATGCATAATGAATTCTTCTCACTTCACATTGTGGGTGTTTTTAATGTTGTGGCTGATCAGTATATAATGTTGTAAAGTTGCATCTGCTGTCACCTTACTGAGAGTTCATTCATTCATTCATTTACCGCTTAATCCTTATTAATCCTTAATCCTAATTAGGGTCACGGAAAGGCCCAGAGGCCCAGAGTCGGCCATCTGGGTTCAAGTCCCGGACTCGGTGAGGATGTTTCTGTGTGGAGTTTGCATGTTCTCTGTTTGCTTCTGTCAGTTTTTCCAGGTATTCCTGTTTCCTCTCACAGTCCAAACACATGCACATTTGCCCTAGGTGAAAGTATGAGAGAAAATGGTTGTGTGTTGGCCCTGTGATGGACTGTTGATCTGTTCAGGATTGACCCTGCCTTCACCCGGTTGCAGGGTTGGTTGAGATAGGCTCCAGCTGTCCTCAAATTTGGCTTAGAGCATGTGGCTTAATTTTGACCAATAAGCCAGGATGTACAGACAAACAAATAAGGGGAGTTTACAGCAGTTGTTGGTTGACAATTGCTGTAAACTCCCCTTATTTATTTGTCTGTACATCATGGCTTATTGGTCAAAATTAAGCTACATGCTCTAACCCACCTGGAGGACATCTTTTTGATAAAAATGGTGAGGTGAGTAGATTTTAGATCTCTTAGACCCCTGGTGACCTTTTGGCAGGACTACTGGAGTTGGCCTGCATAGCACAGACGTGATTAGCTGACATGGCGTGTGGGTTTTGCAAGCTGTACTATTCTGGGACGGGCCAGACGAGCTGAAATGGGAATGAAGGTATTGATCCTTTGGCCTGAATGAGAATGATGCACCACAAGCTATTTTGGTAGTAGAGGGGAATTCGTCTTTGAGTGCATTATACATTATGACGTACATAAGCTCTCGAACATAGCTTTATGATATTGGCACTACAACATAGACCTCTGTGTCCTGCTGATCCAAAAGAACACTTCCTTTTGCTCTGGTGTTGTGAATGAGAGATGGTCATATTCGTCATCCATTTATACAAGCCTCAGCCAACAAAGTAAACAGTACCTGAAGTCAGCCGGTGCTATATATAGCGTACTGTATAATAATATTAAACGACATCAAGCGTCAGCAGTAATGAATTTTTGAATTTGCATTATATTCTGCTTACTTAATCTATATGTGCTAAATTTATGACGTCACTGTTAAATAAAGAATAAAATATGATAGGGCAACATGCATCAGCAAAATAATTTGCAATTGGATTATTTTCCAATAACAACACATCCTGACGTGGTTTATTCATCTTTCACAATGGCAATTCCCCAACACTTTAATTTATTAGTGAATAAGACAGCAAACTTTATAAGCATTTATAGTTGCATTTACTGTTATGATATTACTGTGGAACAAGATACTTCCTAGGGCAGCCGCGGTGGTGTAATGGTAAGCATGTCCACATCACAGCTAGAAAGTCCTCGGTTCATGCATTTCTGTGTGGCGTTTTTGCATGTTCTCCATGTGCTTGCATGGGTTTCATCTGGGTACTTCTGTTTCCTCCCACAATGCCAAAACATGCTCAATAGGCTAATTAGTTGTTTCAAATTGCCCCTAGGTGTAAGGGTAAATTTAAATGGCCTTGTGTATGTTGCCCTGCAATAGACTGGCGAAGTTAATAAGACATTAACACTGATTTTTATGTTACTGAAATACCGGAAAATGGTGAGTGTCCTGCCCTAAAGTCTTTTCTGTCGTGGAAAACTTATTGCATATGTTGTGAAGCACTGACACGTGAGAACAACAGAAATAGTAATGTTAATGATAGTAACTACATACATACTTTGAATTCTATTTCGATCATAAAGTGAATTGTATTCTGTCTTGAATTCTGGTTCTTTAACAGCTTTAACAAATATATATATCTATATGTGTGTGTATACGTGTATATAATACACGTATACGTATATATACAGTAGTGTGCAGTATAGATTATACACCACCATGTTTGTTTAAAATGGCTCCTTAAAAAAAAAAAAGTAAAAAATTACATCTCTATAATTTTTTGGTGAAAATGAATTGAACAATGCTATTGTAACAATGAGAAAAAAAATTCTGACAAGTATATTGAGGTAAAGGTATGGCTAATAAACCAAAACACTGAAAATACCAATTTTTCAGAAAGATTTTACATTTTTATTTTTTTGACTTTTGAATAGCATGAATTTCTTCAAACCATATGGATGGTTTAGAAGAAATTCAAAAATATGTGAACACTATGCCTGAAAGGTTAAATGCTGTAATCAAAGTAAAGGTTGGCCACACTACATATTAACTTTTTTCCTCAAAAAAAACTGTTATTTTTGTTAATACTAGATATTGTTGTTTGTTTATTTATTTTCATCAATATGACCCAATATTACATGATATAAATATTTAAACAGTCCTTGGTTTCTGATGTATAATCACTGCATCACTGTATTTTTTTATTTCTTCACTCGCTAAATAATTCCTTATGGTTTGTTCAAGTTCATTTATGCTATGCAAAAGTAAAAATAAAATTGTGACACCTTTCAATTTTTCTGAAAAATTGGTATTTTCAGTGTTTTTGTTTATTAGCCATACATTTATCTCAATATACTTCTCGGAATTATTAGTTTTTTTGGTTCTCATTGCCTACAATGTTGCATTGTTCAATACATTTTTACCAAAAAATTATAGAGGAGTAATATATAGAGTATATCTTATAGTATCTATATATCTTATAGTAAGATATAAACTAATATAGTAATTAATATAGTGTATGATCTTTACTGCACACTACTATATATATATTTGTTAAAGCTGTTAAAATTTATTTAGAAATAGACTTCAAGTTAGAATAGAATTCAACTTCAGGATAGAAATAAAATTCAACAATGACGGGGTATAACAAGATAATAATTTATTGCGTGTATTTTTTTAAATATGTAAACAACCTTGTAGGCTAAAAACTACAAATCTCAATATATTTGTCCTCGCACTGTGCCTGCTGCTTGACAATGATGAATATTTAGCCAAAAGTTTGTGCTGCATGTAATGATTTTCCTTAATGAAAATGGATTAAAGTGAGAGGGTGTGGTTAATGTGTGTGGAATTGTGGGTTGTGGGCTTGATAGGGTTTACACCTCTTTAAAAAGCCATGCATGGATCAGTGCACTATGCAGACAAAAAAAAAAAGAGGAGAAGCACCTATTTTCAGTACCTACAAAGTGCTGATATGATACAATGCTTATTTAGACTTTAGTTACACGGATATTGCATTATACTTTGCAATATTGCACTATAACTGTAATGCATGTTACCAGTGACCTAAGATTATGCACGTGGTTAGTCAGTAGTGCAATAGTTCTAGCCAATAGCAATCATGTAAACAAGCAGCAGTAATAGCAGATGGCATCATGTGGATTTGAAAAACGATGGCCTCCAACGTGCCTCGGGCTATCCCAGAGGTCTGTGCACTTACCCCCCCTTTCTCCCTGCACATGCGGCTGCCCACCGCAGACATTATCTAGTTAATGGTGTACTTGCTTATTGATATCACACATGGAATTTTATGGAGCATATCCACTTTTTTTTCCGAGTGAATGGCTGAACTTTCACATTCACTTTTAAGCCAGTGTAAACACATTCACACACTTCTTTTTAAGGCTTAACCAAACATTGAGTAATGAGTTATGAGAAGAACCTGGGTCTATATGAGCTCATTAGGAAAAAAAACTTTCCACATTATCACAGGTGTAGCATTTATTTCTCTCTCAAATATCATGTGTTCCCATGTTATTTATTTAACTTTGCACATTTTGTAACCCTGTGGGCCCTCATCAAATATTCAGTTCACGAACAAAAGTGCAGTACATCCATAAACACACTAGTATAATTAAAATAGGTATACCCTTATTATAAGTTTTATAAAGCCATAATGCCTTGTGTATTAAAACTGTTATACTTAAGGGTTTTATTTTTTTTTCATGACCTTCTGTCTTTAGTATTCATTTTTCTACTTGTGTTAAATGTGAACTCAACAAAGTGAAACTAAAGTCTTGTATATAAAAAAAAGACTGTTAATAGTTATGTGCACCTGCTTTATAGCTGTAATTAATTAATCAAATGAATTGCACTGACAATATAATAAGCAGTGTCTGTAACAACACTGAAAAAAAATCGCATTCATCTGCAAAAGCAGGGTCTTTTAATATTTTTGATGTCAAATGGTGGAATCTGGTGCAATCTAGTGGAATCTTGAGTGTTATATAGAATATTAATATTGCAGTATTAATGTTTTGCACTTTATTGCCTTGATTGTACCTTTTTAAAGCTGAGAGTCTCATACAAAATTTCATTATGTGGATTTTTACTGACAATTAACATGAAACCATTTTTAAATTGTCTTATGAAATATATAAAGGCCCAATTGTTAGCTGATCTGTTTGTTTATGTAATGGGTTTAAAGGACACATTTCTGACAAACTGTAAAGAATGTCTCTTAAATCTCTTGTCATCCGTGTTATTATGAACAGCAGAAGAGATTCAAGATTCTTTATTGTCATTATGTTCAGAAATAACAAAATACTGTATGCGACTCTGAGCTTTAAAAAGGCAAAAGCAAGGCAGTAAACTGCAATTAACATCGTCAAGAGCAGAATTTAAACACAACGTTTAAACAGAAATATAAGATTTGAAGAATATACACTGAACACTGGTATGTACTCTGAAGGCACAATGAGATGAAAAAAAAAAACAAAAAACATGTAGACGTGTTAACTGGACTGTTTTCTCGCAGTGCAGTGGTTTGTTTTCGCCACTTTAACATGAAGGGCAGGTTCCCGCTGCTGGTCACATGATTGAGACCCGGATTATCGACTGTGAGGTACTAGAAATACTGGGGATTATGGAGGGAGTATGCTCACTAGATTTTATTTCTTTGACCTAGTTCACGTTGTCAATATAAACAAACCACAATAAAATCCACAAACCACATAACAACCACAAAAATGTGACGGAAAAGTGTAAAAAGGAAGGAAAATGCCTACAAGTACTACTTTATCTGACAATTTTGTTTAAATCCGACAAAAAGTTGTAAAATCCAACTGGTAACAGTCACTGATAAGTATTTCAATCCTGGGACCAGTATAGAGGGATTAGACTGTATTGTTTCCAACAGGAAATAACATACTTGACAAATTCCTGTTAGGTGTTAGCTGAGATTTTGATCAACAGCAAGACTTCAGTGCATTTATACTGAAATTTCAGGAGTATATGGGCAGTGGTGGCTCAGTGGTTAAGGCTCTGGATTACTGATCTGAAGGTCAGAGGTTCAAGTCAGCATAAAAATAACGATTTTGCGATTAAATGCTGTGAGTATGATTCTGAGATTGGTTTAGTTCTGTTTGAAATGGTTTCCGAGTTTAATACATGTTAAATGTACATGTACATGTAAAAGACTGTTCATCTAGGGTGTATAGTATAGCGTAGTCAATTTACCTGCGATGAGAAAAAAAACATCATTCAAAAAATAATAATTCTGACAAGTATATTGAGGTAAAAGTTTGGCTAATAAACAAACACTGAAAACACCAATTTTTCAGAAAAATTTACATGAAATTTTTTTTTTTACTTTTGCATAGCATGAATGAACTTCAAACCATATGGAATGGTTTAGCGAGTGACTATGCCTAAAAGGTTAAATGCTGTAATCAAAGTAAAGGGTGGCCACAATAAATATTGACTTTTTTACTCAAAGAGACTGTTGTTTTTGTTATTACTATATATTGTTTTTTGTTTACTTATTCTCACCAATATGATCCAATATTACATGAAATAAATACTTGAGTAGTACTTGGTTTATGACTTATCTTCATTTTGTTAAGTGTAAAATCATCACTGCATCACTGTATTTTTGTATTTTATCAATCGCTAAACCATATGGTTTGAAGTTCATGCTGTGCCAAAGTAAAAAAAAAAATTACAATTGCAACACCTTTCAATTTTTCTGAAAAATTGGTATTTTCAGTGTTTTGGTTTATTAGCCATACTTTTACCTCAATATACTTGTCAAAATAATTTTTTTTGGTTCTCATTGCCTACAGTAGCATTGTTCAATACATTTTCACCAAAAAATTATAGAGAAGTAATTTTTTAATTCTTGCAATTAGGAGCCCTTTTAGACAAAAGTGGTGGTGTATAATCTTCACTGCATAACACTGTAGCTAAAAACCAAAGTGTGCATGCATCCTGTTGTTAGCCATTTTTTTGCATCACGTGTCCAATGTGCAGGCCCCAGAGTGTCACATGAGCTAAACTGATAGCGACGGAGGAGACAAACACTTTAGTAGACGATTCTCTTTACTTAGTAACAATGCAATTAATAGTCCCTTCTTGTTAAAACCTTTCAGAAATATGACTTTTTTGTGTGTTAACTCCAAATTTAAAATAAAAAAGAAACAAACAAAGAAAGAAGGAATTTGGGGTTATTTTATTTCCATCAGGTCATTCATTCATCACTTAAGTATATTTGTGCTCTCATAATAGTGATACACAGTGGAGTTACAGATGTTAGTCAGTACTGGGTTAACCAGCTGCTTTCTGCCTGTAATCTTTCATCATTTCATTTTATCTGAGACTTTTTAATCCTAGATTGAAGGCCCAGCACTGGCCATACCAGTCAGAGTGGAACTCAGATAGAGAGATAGAGCAGCCTTAATATCCAGGAACTCGGTCTGTAATGTGCAAGCTGGCAGAATGCTGAATGATGACAGCAAGACCACTGAGCCTACTGAAGAGAACATGACCCTGAGAGAGCGCTGGGCATACTGCGCTCCGCATGCCACACTATATTCACCATGCAGAACACTACCAACTCACTCATCATAACTACCGCATTGAAAAAAGCCCAGTTCAGACTGAGACCTGCTTTGAGCCAGTTATGTCATCAAGATCTATATAAACTCTGTAGTTACTTGCGTAGTAAATATGCGGAGGCGTATTTCTGTACCAAATATTTTATTACAGTCAGGCTACCGTGCATACCCCGAATACTCTTTTAAAAATAAATAAATAAAGGTTATATGGCATTTGCATTGATTGGACAATAATACCTGTTTGGTTCTTGCACTACGTTCAACAGAAACTGCACTACACAATGTCTGTTAACCGTTTCATTTGAACATTTATGCTCCTTACAGTAAAAATAATGTATCCACTGCTGCACTGAAAGCCATTTAACCACTTTAGAGCTGCCTCTGTAATTGGATTTTAACTGCAGAACCTATCAAATGCCCGCGGTGACCATCATCTCCACTACTGAAATCTTTCAGTACTTTTATGCATCAGGTCCTCGTCTGTATTCCTCTCCCTGTTCAAATGACATGCTTTTTAATCAGGGGCTGTGTAAAATGTCCATATGAATTGCACTCATCAAACCTGGACACACACGCTGAGCAGTCCATTAGCAGGCCAGACAGAAGATTGTCTCTAAAATGAAGTCATTAGTTACGCAAAGCCCACGACCAAGTGCTTGTTTGGATAAATCGGATTGATCTGCCTCTCGCACTGGATGGATATTTTGGCCAAAATGAAATTTATACGCATGGAGAGAAAAAAACAAGCAAAACAAACAGCAGAGAGGACAAGCTGGGGTAATGTGGGCGGGTGGGGGGTTTGGATTAGGGTGCAGGCAGGGAGGTGGAGGCATATCGGTCCCCCTCTCAGAGCTCCAGGAGGAGGATTACACCAGGTTGAGTCGGCAGGGCTGATGATGAGTTGCTGACGGAGGCTGCGGTCTGAATGCTCCCAGTTAAAGGAGAAATTACGGGCCGCGGAGAGGGGCTAATAACTGTTATTAACCCCGCACGGGCGTCGCTGTGGAGAGAGAGAGCCACAGTAACGAGGGCCCGCTGTCAGGGCCGTGAGGCGCGTCGCCGAGCCGCTCGCCCCCTAGGAGAAGCTAACTTATTAAAATAATGAATTAGCCCAGCAGATTACTGCAGCCTGCGGCAAAGGCAATTATCCCTCTCCAAATCCCTGGACGGGGCTCCCCGGCACAGCCATAAAACAAGCGCTCGCAAAGAGCAGCAGTAGAAAGCCACACTCCAATGAAAAAGGCTGTTAATTAGGATCTCTCCCACTGCGGGCAGCCCTTTACTTCAGCCATAACACAGGCCCACGACGGAACAGGGAAAAAGAAGCACTGAGAGAAAGCAGAGGAGTGTGAGATACAACAGCAGGACAAGAGAAAGAGGGAGTTATTGCATGAAGCAGAGGGAGAACAATGTCCCTGCAGACTCATACAAAGTGGTTCTTCAGCTTGTTCTTACAGAGGAATGGTTCTGGGTGTCGGCTAGAACCTTGTCTCAACATGAGCTGACACTAAAGGAGTCCCTAAACACCATCTATACCCTGTTGTATGTATGTGCCATATTATATTTTGATGAAACTCATGAAGGCCATGTACATAAAGGCACTAATGGAAGATGGAGAAAGAGAAAGAGATAAATTGGGGAGATAGATTTAGAAGGGGAAACACCCTTCTTGTATCTGAGTGCATGTTGGAGCATAAATGTCTGTATGAACACACGCATGTGAGTAGCCTACAGCCTCCATTCTCAAAATGTCACAAAATAGTTAAATCTCCTTTGTGTACCGTATGTGCTTTATCATGGTAGTCACTTCTATGCTGTGACTGAAATAAGTCCTTAAGGACTCCGGTGTAGCTCTCTGATGGGCTCGACTCAATTCAATTCCACTCAATTGTATTTGTACAATGCTTCATGGGATGTCCTTCCAAAGGGCGCTTACATGAAATGCAGTGTTAAAGCTAGGCTTGCTGTACGTGCCTGGGTGAAGGCCTTAGTACTGACTGTTTTGTCTTCATAGCCCTTGAAGGTGAGAGGGATATCGGTCTAAGCAAGTCAGGCAAGACAAAGTGACGAGTGAAGTAGGCCAGTAACAGCACTAATAAAAGGATTCTGCTGCACGCTAAGACATATATACCCCTATTAATGGTTACAATACAGAAAGTATCTCATGTTTGACACTGAATGTACAAATTAGACTTCCCATCCTCTAACGTCAATGCACGCAGAAGCTTTGAAGGCTGTGTTACCCTTGTCCAGTATGAAAGTTAGAGAAGTGGAAAGTCGATGAATGTAACAGGGATCCAACCAGTCATATATACTCTAGGAGGTGCATTATGCACTGTATTTATGTATATACTCTGTCTAATTTATAAAGGATAATTGCACATCCATGCACTAATGCAAGTTACCAATCATTTGGCTGAATTACAATACGAAAAATAATGCACATACAGGTCATGAACTGCAATAATATTCACATCAATCACAATGAAGAAAAATTCAGATTTCTTTGATTTTGATCATAATATGGATGTTGTTACCAAATGGGCTGGTTTAAAGGCATGGGTTAGGTGGTGATCACACTAGAGGTGCGATAGAAAAGCGACTGAAGCAAATGGCAATTCATGTCGCTTTTCATTCTCAAAATATTGCCATACACTCGTGGCATCGCATTTTGATCACCTGGGTTGTGAAATCATCGCAAAAATTTACAATCGTTTCGGTCTATGCCGCAAAACGAGGCTTTGACGCAAAGTAGTATCAAAAGCTTCTCAAACAGTCCACGCTTGTCATGAGAAAGTCGCAAAATTGTTGTTTTGTTTGCAAGTTATGTGTTGTTCACGTGCAAGAAAAAGCGATTTGGAAGTTGGAGACTTCCACGCAGAAAGTTTGAGACTTGCAGGCATCCACCGTATTTTGTCATCATTCGTATTTTATTCGTATCTTGTTCATGCAAATAACAAGCAAATAAAAAGTGAATTGTTTGAGAACAAACGGCGAATAAAACACCGATACTGGTTTACGATGGAGATTCCCAATATCCAAACATCCGCAAACCAATTGCAAATTACTCGTAAATTGGTCATAAATTAGTCATGTGACTTTCTTGAGACTTTCTATCTGCAAAATATTCACTTGAATGTGGAGTCATAAAACATCTTGAAGCAAATGTACAAATTTGCAAAAAATATCACAAAAAAAAATCAATTTGCGTCAGTCGCTTTTCTATCACACCTCTAGTGTGGTTACTCCATTACTTCAGAAACTGCTGGACACCTGGGATTTTTTACAATAAACAGTCTCTAGAGTTTACATGGTATAGTAATTTCTCACATGGCGGAAGTGACTGTTCTGTTTTTGATAAGAGAGATCAGGAGAAAATGGGCAGATTGGTCTGAGCTACCACGGATATATCGACTCATATAATCACTCTGTATATTTGTGGTGAGCAGAAAAGCATCTCATCACGAACTAGTAAAAAGTAAAAAAGTGGATGGGCTACAAAAGCAGAAGAACACATCAGGTTATACACCTGTCAGTTAAGAATGGGACTCTAGGGCAATCATGGGCACAGGCTCATCTAAACTGCACAATTAATTGTAGTATAACATTCAGTTCAATTACGGTTTATTTGTATATGGCTTTTTTAATGACGGGCACTGTCACAAAATTTTGCAGAATAAAAAGACTTTTTTAAACTTAATATATACATTTAAGCGCTGGCTGAAAGCGGAGATTCCAATAGTTTGGCTCCTATACATGATAGCTTTCTGAACTCCCTATGGCTGTAAACCTTTGCGTGCGGTAGCTAATTTGCACATGTGACCTTTGACCTTGGGACAGTGACCTTGAACATATAAAGTTTGTCCGAGCCGTTGCTTGGCTCATGTGCATGGTAGTTTTCTGAAATTTTGCATAGGCACTCCCTATGACCTAAACCTGTACGTAGAGTGACTAATAAAATGTTGATTGTCTGAAACTGTTCATATGTGGGATGGCTTTTGTAATCGGTGCACTTGGTTCAGGTGTCCTGGCTGAGGGGTTACAACGTTCTATAGAACGGCTATTTTTTATATTGTGTGAGTCTGAGTGATGGGATATGAGCTGCTTATTACTTATTCCAAATTAGGGAGGCTGGTGACCATCTTGGCCGACTCTGGGCGAGGGCGGGGCACACCCTGGACAGCTTGCCAGGCCATTGCGGGCCCAAC
>JAOUQZ010000002.1:19112697-19131698 GCA_028564935.1 Neosilurus hyrtlii
GCACACCCTGAACAGCTCACCAGGCCATGACAGGGCCAACAGACACACACACACACACACACACACACACACACACATAGTAGTCTACAGAAGCTACCTTACTTACATGGGACCTCAGGTATAATTGTGATGTAGCATTGACATTGTTTAAAAGCACAACGGAAGAAGAATTGATTTTAGTCAGATTGTGACTGTACACTGACCCCTGTCTGCTTCATCCACTTTCAGTGGGCCCACTTCATTAGGAAGCTCCAGTGCACTAGATGGCCAGTGGTGGTTCATGTCTTCGGCTAGCAGTGTGGTCTGATTTTATATTGTACAGACTATTACAGTAAACACTTTGCTGTGACCTCTGTTACACTGAAACAGTCCATCATCCATTTTCTAGATCTGTAGGTTCTGGATCTGCTTTGTATTCAATACATAACATCATATTTATTCATGATTAAGCCGTGTAAATTTGTATAGTGTACCAACAAAAACTTTTCAGATTAATCACACTACATAACAACAAGTATGTACATTTAAAGTTGAGTAAATGTAAAAAAAAAACTGCAATTAGTTTAATCTCTATTAATAGTATATAAGGAACTTTTCCTGAATTTGGATTTCTGTCAGATTTCAACAAAACCTCACATCATCTCACTAAATCAGGGATAATTCATTGCCCATTTATTCCTTTTTGGCTAAAATAAGGATCTTTAATGCAGCCAAAATGCAATTTATCTCCTTATTTACCAATTACATCAATGCATCAATGAATAGTGTTGAATACATATGTAAGAGAGATTCTATTTTAAAAAATGCATGAGGCAGCGCTTTTTTTTTTGCTGCCACTTAATAAGCATTCCAGAGGGATTCTCCCCTCCCCTTAAACCAAATCAGGTGGATTAAAATGACGGCTGATTGACCGATAATCCTATATTTTAAAATTAAATGATGGTACTTTTGAGTATTTGTGAAACTTCGGTCACCTCCTTCATATAGACCATAATGCTGACGTATTTAAAATAATTACAATTAAGCAACTTGATATGCATGTTGGTGTGTTTGATATTTTAATGATTACATACTGTATATTCCTGTAAAATAGAAGGACATGTAAAATTCTTGCATTGTAGACGTGTTCATTGCATTCTGTGTAGATTTCAGAATATAGGGGAAAAAAATGACGTCTTTTTTTCTGGGTGCATGTTATCAGTATATTGGATGCTGATTCAGATTCTGAGATGATGGCAGAGACTTTAACAATATTTTTAATCCCATGCTATCATGTTATTCCTAACTATTGTGTGTTTTAAACTAGCTGTGATGTTCTCCTCAATAAGTGGAGGTTTTTATTTTTGTAAAATAAATCTGAAGGCCTGCAGTAGAGCATCAATGGAGCCTGTGATGATCAATAGGGATTGCATGATACTTAAGTATTGATTATGGAAACGTGAGCAGATGAATAGGAGAGGACTGGATTGTCTTAAGGTTATGCTGAACCGTCTAGTAACAAGACAACGACCCCGCCCCCCCAAAAAAAACAAAACCCACAAACACACACACACATACTGTCTCACATAGAGCCTCCTGGTATATTTCTGAAAAAGTGAGCACAAATAAATAGAAAACATGCAGTCATTTACTTTGATTATGAAATACATGAACAAACAGCTTCAGAGTTTAAACAGAGTTTATCCAGCATACTTCAGTCACAGCAACTGCGTTACTGGATTTGTTCGGTTTGGTTTTGTGGGATGCAGAGACTTACATCTGTTCATGTTACCCATTGCCTTTGCCAGCGCTCCTTTTTGGATGATACGGTGTGTCGTTGCTTTTATAAAATGGGATACAGTAACATGGAGACGCTCATCAACTGTGAAATGCTATCTGCATTCCCTGCATAGTTCCAGGGCTTGATCAACAGTGAGACACTGGTGGTTTTGAAGCTGCGGGACACTGAAGACAGGCAAGGATTTTCTGCCGCCTTAGAAGCTGATGGGTGTCCAGTTTGAGTTATTACTCCAAACATTTCTCACACTTGCTCTGAAACTTCCACAAGATGGTCACTGTATCATGGTGTGCATGAAAAACTTCACAGACGCTCTGATTTATGGACAGAGTTGAAATACACTGATTATTGATTTGGCAGGTTTTTGTGGGTTTTTCTTATGTCCAGTGTGTGTGGATATTTTTAAAAAATATTTTCTACTACACTATTTAAGAACTGAAGATTCAAATGAATGGAAATAAATTATGCTGCAGGCAAATCCAAAAGAGAATAAAACATAAAAGTACTTTTATACACTAGTAACAAGACATAGTACATAGTAAATAAAAAAATGGACAGAAAAGGCAGATGTGCTTTTGAGTTATAAGCTTTAAATCTGGTTAAATGTGGAGCAAAATAAGAACTTAATATGTTTGAAGAAAATAGTTTAAAGTTATTTTTCTTCTTACGAGGAACAACCACCCCTCTGTTAACTCTGGTCCATTATGATCTTATTGAACCAAGTTGCTTTAATTGTATGCGAACAAAAATTAACTTCATAGAGCCGTACAAAATATGTATAGAAATGTAAAAATTACTTTTGACTCGATGACTAAAAAAAAGGAATTTGACAGAAATAAATAAGTTTGTGTTCAGGGTTAACTTTAGCATTCGTTCATAATCATATGATATCTTATGACTTGATGCAAGCCCCCAGAAGTGCGAGTGTGCACGTATGGGTGTGTGTGTGTGTGTGTGTGTGTGTGTGTGTGTGTGTGTGGTGGGCGATGTGATTGTCTGTGTGGGCATTTAAGACACCTCCCCACCCTCTCATCTCCCCACCCCCTCCCATGTGTTCCACCAGCGCTCTCTGTCGCTTTAAGTCCTGCCCCCCGGAGCCAACCAACAGCAGCTGTTCCATATTCATCAAGCCCTTCAGTCTTAAAGAGCCCTATCCCGAGGATGGAAAGAGTCATTTCTCTCTCTCGCTCTCTCACAGCCACTCCATCTTACTGCTCTCTCCCACCTCTGCTGCTGCCCCCCTCTCTCTCTCACTCTCTCTCTCTCGCCCCCCCTCACCCCCCTTTAGCTCTCACCCCCCCTCTTCTCTTGCACATCCTCATCCGCACAGAGACACATACACACACACAATACTAACTCGCACACACACACACACACACACACACACACACACACACACACACACACACACACGTGCATCCAACCACAGGCATACACACACTCGTACCTGTGCAGACTGGGGGGTGCCGTGCTGCTGGGCGCTTCATTTCTTTTGCCTTTTTCCTCTGAAGGTGTGCCTCTTCTTTTTTGAGGGGGGAGAAGTAGGTGTCACTTGTTTCCTCTTTCCTCCTTTTCTGCTTCCTGGAATGCTAAAACTGGACTGATGGACGTTTCAGAACTTTGCATCCCTGATCCTCTCAGCTATCATAACCAGTAGGTGTATCTTTCCGCTCTTTCATTTCTGCTTTGTTTTAACCCACCTCTTTCACTGCATTTCCTTTATCTCGCTTTATTTCTCAGTTTTTCTTCTACTTTGTAAAAGTGTTTGTCGGGGAAGAACTTTTTACTGGCGTTGTAGATTCATATTTTTTTTTTTACATCACACACACACTTGAACACACAAACATATACATTCCCAGTATTTCTGTTTTGGGGTAAATGAGGCTTGGAAACATTATTAACTACAGGATAGCAGGTGCTCTGAGCTTGTTCTCTATAGGACATAAAAAAATCTGCCTCCTGAAAGCCAGTTGTTAGCTGTGTGTGTGTGTGTGTGTGTGTGTGTGTGTGTGTGTGTGTGTGTGTGTGTGTGTGTGTGTGTGTGTGGGGCAGTCTTTGCACGTTGCATTAAGTGTGTACCCAATCAATTATAGGCTCCTTAATGTGATTTTCTTTTATGTGTGTGTAAGAGTGTGTATGTGCAACGAAAAGGAAAAAAAATGAAACAGTGAAAGGTACTTGTTCATGCACGACAAAAGCAGTTAGTAAAGAAACCGGGAAGTGGCACTAAGTGTCATGCGTGCTGTTAAAGACGTAGGAATAAAAGGAAAGAGACGAGGTTAAACGGATCCCATGGAGATTGGTTTGGCTGGGATTATTTGTTGCTGGAGAGGGAGAAAGGAAAGGATGATAGCGGGGCATACTGCGGTGCTGCTCAGGACTCGCTGTCAGACTCAAACACTCTCACACTCTCATGTCCGCCCCGCGACAGCGCTTCCTAAACCTCGGCTTTTAAATCCCCAGTGCATTCTCATTCCCTTATACGTGTGATATAATCGAACAACATTTTTTTTTGATTTGTAGTTTTTCTTCTGGAGCTATAATCTTTTGGGGGAAGTCTGAACTTTAAAATCTTTTTAATTTTAAAAAATTAAAAATCTTTAAATTTTTTTTTATATGTTTAAGAACTAATCAGTGTATTCGGGCTTCTATAAATATTTGCATATAAATATTACCTAGCATTTTCTTTTCTCCTCCCCTCATGCAATACTTCTCAAAATTTATAGCCATCAAAAGTTAATTTATTTCTTTATTTCTGTGCTAACCAAGTAATCTCTTCATGTACAGATATATATCATGTTGAAAGAACAATCATAAGCCATATTGAAAGCACTCATAATTTAAGACGATAACTCTTTTCATGCTAAAAATCCAATCAGCCAAATGTGTGTGTTGTTGTGGCTGGATTATCATAAAATGATACATGCCATGGCAGCCTGAAAGATTGATATGATTGAAAAGACTAATAGCAAGTAGCACCGCTGGAAGGATTTTTTTTCTGTTGCTTTCTGCAACGTGTATGATTACAGAGACACTGAAGGAATGGCATGAAACATGGGTAAATTAATAGTGCTGCAGGATGGTGTGTGTGCATGTGTGTGCGTGTGTGTTTGGGGAAGTGTGTCTGCCCGGTTGCTGACCACGCTGTGCCCCGGCCGAGCTCGTTAACTCCTTAGCCACGCATATTTTAATCTTCTTTTAGCACTAAGCAGGATTAAAAAGGTTCAATAGAGCCCTTTTCTAGGTGCACACATGACAGGCTCGACCCAGCCGTACACATTCACCCACTTTTTAAAATGATTCATCAAATGAAGAGTCTTCTATAGGAAAATAATACAAAATACAGTATGTCAGAAGGTGCATGTAGGGATAGTTGGTGGTTGTTGTTTATTTATTTATTTTTCGTTTTTTATATTTATGAATTTATGTGTACAGCATTTTTATACTCTGTATATATTTATATAGGCTGTTTATTAGAAAACAAATGAACGATCATATTCAACATATTTGCGCTGTTAATATTTAATTCATTAAATTCATTTTTTTTCAGTAATGAGAGAAAAATATTTCATTACTATTTTTTGTTTATCGCATTTATTAAGCAAAAAAAAAAAAAGCAAACCTGCATTTAAATACAAATCTTTTTTTCTTACTTTATAATTCTCTTCCTGCTTTAAATTATATACAACGTATGTACACGGTGTACTCTTACATGTACTCTTACAAAGTCTTCTTTAAAAAATATATGATTGTTAATTAATTATATTTTATGAATTTTTTATATATATATATATATATGAATTATATTTTAATTTTATGCCAAACTCACATAGACAGAGGGTACGAAGAAAGAGGAAATTTTTCAAACACACTTTAGGTATCATTTTTGCTACACGAAAGTGACTCTTCAAACCTTTAACATGTACACACACACACACACACACACACACACACTGATCATACGTGTGCGTCTTCTAAAACAGTGTGCTTCGGGATAAAGCCGGGTCAGAGACCGAATTCATAATTTTATATCCATTTCAAATTTTGTTTAGACATTATAATGTGGTGTGAGACACAGAAAAGTGTTTAGTGGTGCAGATAGAGGTAGTGTGTAATTACAGGCTCACATTAAAGGCTACGACAATAACATGCAATGATCAAACAGTCAAATGGGATTTTCCAACAAGGAGGGAGAGAAAATTTAAACCAAATATAAATTTATTTTAGGTAAATATTTTAAAGGTTCTGTTCTGTGCTAAATTAATGAGGTAGCTCAATATTAATGCTCAATTTGTGTTTGGTGTGTGTGTGTGTGTGTGTGTGTGTGTGTGTGTGTGTGTGTGTGTGTGTGTGTGTGTGTGTGTGAGAGTTCTTCAAGAATGAAATTTATTTGTTTTGTCATTTTGTTATTTCTGTTTTTTAATGACTTTTGTGTGCAAATAAGGTTTTAGGTGCCCGAGTCTGACGTCATTCCAAAGTACAGAATGAATTGTTTCTAAATTCAGACTTATTACTGTTTGTTTAATTTGTAAAACAAGCAAACAAAAAAAAATATAAAAAAAGAATAATTTGGGAATAATCGAGTAATCGTTTAAGTTTATTGTGTTTGAAATATTAAATGATCTTTAAATAATCGAATAAATCGTGTTAATCTGCAGAGATTGATCTGCACACTGTGTTCAGTGTGAGTTGGTGGAGTAGGTTATTAGTGTGATTAGTATAGGTCTTATGGAGTGACTCATCGCTTTATCCACACTGATAATGTAAATAATACATTCATTAATGTCAGATGTAGAGATATCATCGATGATTACGTGTGACAGGGTTTTTTTTTAGAGAGAGAGAGAGAGACGACCTCGATAAGCGTGAAATGTTTGTGGATCTGGTTTTCTGCAAAATGTAACAGTTGTGTTTGGCCCATGTGGGAATCGTGTTTGTCTGTTACGCTTATTTTTATAGTGTCTTCTTTGTTAAGTTTGCTTGCCAGAGTGCAGGCAGCAGCTGGGGGGATATGTCTCTGCTTATTGCCCCTCTTGAGTTGTTGTGGTTCTTCTTTACCACTCCAAAATCTGGCAATATTGTGCCTTGTCAGTTTGAGTTTTTCTAGACTCTTAGCATTCGCAATGAGCAGGAATGAAAAGAGACAAGACTTTTCTGTGTGTTCCTCACTTACTGACAAGCCTATCCCGTTTTCTCACTCACACCAGTTCCCCTCCTGTGTTAGTCTATACCCGAATGACAGTCCGATTATGTATTTCTGTGGTGAACCTCCATAAGCACTCAATGATGAATTACACTTAAATTTGTTTGACTTCATTCCCGAGTTGGCGCATTGAATGCTTAAAATGCACATCCCTCCCAACATTTGTACTCTTTTTTTTCCCACCCTCCGGCTCCCTTTTATTGTATTAGCTGTAGAGAAAACAAGGCAACCGAATTGTATTAGTGTATCTTAAGTTAAAAGCTTCTTGCTCTTTGACCAAGTGTTTCAGTGCTATTGGGTTAATCAGATTTTTGCTGTCTGCGTGGAGATGCTATCACGGCTAAGCAGAGCAGCCCCCCACTCCAACACTATCCAGATGGGATCAGCTTACGGTAATTTGGTTTCAGAATACATTACCCACACGGGCCTGTGTCTGCGCTCGACCTACCTTTTCCCTAAACCGAGAGCCTCGACGAGTCCAGGCCGCATGTGTACGAGCCCACAGCCATCTGACTGACCTATGGCATGTGTCTCATCACAAATCTCTTTCTCACACAGTGTACACGTTACTCCCTCAATGGAGCGGTGCAATGAAAGAAAAATGTGCAAGACGTCTTTTTTTAACAGACAAAATGACAACTGTATTTTTGATACATGCTTTCACTCTGTTTCTAAACACATCTCCTTTACCAACAGGGCCTCCTTGTCCCATTCTCTGGCCACTCAGAAGGAGCCCTCTCGCTTCTGGTAAGCCGTGCACAGCACGCTCATTCCTTGCACTGTAAATGAATTGACTTAGTGGTTGTGCACCCGTGTGGCCCACATGGGAGCTTTGCCTCCCCGAGGTGATTTGGGATGCACACTGTATTGACCGTTGCACGCTTGCTTTTTGTGTTGCACATGTGTCATTTTGAGTTTTTGTCTCTCACTCTCACTCACACACACACATGCAAGTGTTTTATAGTTCCGTGAAATTTATTTGCAGTTTGGTACAACCAGTATTCAGTTTCTCTCTTATTAATGGACATTTCATGTCTGAGTTTATTCACTAAGGGTAAGTTGGTTATAACGTGACCTTGTTGAGCTTCTTCTGGTTGAGAGCTCTGCAGTCTCAATCCCTCATTCAGCACTCTCACACCTTGCGGCAGCAACCAAAGAAGCCCTCGTCACCGTCCCCTCTCATTCTCTCAAAGGTTACCTTGGCATCCGAGCCTCGCTGTGACAGTGTGTTTAAAAATAAAGCGGGGTCCATTAGCGCGCTGAGGATAATGTCTGCCTGAGCTGGGGCCAGATCACAGCGCAGTCTGGGGGCCTCGCATCCGCCTGCCTCCACCCGCCAGCAAACAACTGCTATCACTGACACTGTGCGTCAGCACATCTTCCTGTTGCTCCCACACCAAGAGGGCAGTCACGATTCACACACACACCTTCTCACACACAGGAGAAAATACTGTGAATGAGTTTAAATATTGCTAAATATTTTATTTTCAAATGGATGGAAAAGAAAATAAATAGCACTCTCTGCAATACACAATTGAATAAAAACTAACAGTCATTGTTGTGCGTACCGTTTAATATAAGTTTGAGTTTCACAGCAATAGTGCAGATCTGTACAAACCCCTCAGTCTCTGTTTGCATAAGTGACACTGTCAATCAGGAAAAACGATCCTCGCCCTGCTTTCTGATTTGTTCCCTAATTAAATGTTTATGGACGGGAAAATGCAAAGTCCGCTAATTTACACTTTGGATGAGGGGGATGAACCGCAACGTGCGTTGGGTAGCTATGCGAGCATTTATCAGAGAATGTTATTGGTATTGAACGCCCAGCCATTTGAAGGTTATGTTTCTGTGCAGTAATTGAAATGCAAAATAACATTAGGATCGATGGTTAGCTCTGTTTATTTATGAAATCAATATTGAAACGGTCCGTCACAATACAGGCTCTGATTCTTCTTGACAGCCAAAGTGAGTGCACGCTGCGCCAGGCTCCTGCAACGCGTTCAGCGCCGGCTACATAAAGCCAACACTATCCTTTCTCTTCACATGGACACACGTAGTCAGAAAGGCAACAACACAAAGGGAAGTTTGTAGTGAGTGCAGAGTGATTTCAGTAGTGTAGAGACGGTGTGTTGGAAAGAAAAATAGACTACAATTTTGTTTTACATTTTGTAATTTTCATTACTTAGCCATAATTATTATTTATAAACTCCATTAATTACTATACTGTAGAAAAGAATTTATACAATGATGAATATCACTTACATGAAATAGTATACTGAGTCAGGATGTATGGAAAGTTTTCTTAAGCCTTTATTTAAATTATGGAATTTGCTTGATAAATATGGTGCTTGAAAGCCATTTAACCTCTTAAGACCCAAAGCCTAATGTTGTGTCTTGTCACTTGTACCTGCACTCCTTCTGATATGTACCACCTCATAAATACTGAACTTGATCAACACTTTCAAACAGGAAGAACTTTGATCTTACAAGGATATGCACGCATTGTAATTGGGAGAAAATATGATGTCCTCATATAAGGACAGTGGGGCCTCAAAAGGTTAAACTAGCTGTAAGTCAAATTAACTGGGTTTTTATTGTCCATCAATTTATCTGTACATAATCTATACCAATATACCTGATGCACTGGACTTACTATGTAAAGTGCAAACACATTTCAGCATCAGACATTCAAAAAACAAGATCATACATAATAACTAGAAACAATAACCGCAGTATCATATAAAAATTAGTGATGGACTAAGAGTGTGAATGAGTGGAGGAGGAAGTAAGTGATGGAGTGTAAGTGACAGTGAATGATGGAGTGAGTGAATGAGTAAGAGTGTGAGTGAGTAAATGTGGGAGGGAGAGAAGAAGAGTGTTTAAGTGAATGATGGGGAGGAAGGGAGTGAGAGTGTCAGTGAGTGAATAAGTGATGGACTGAGAGTGAATGAGTGAAGAAGAAAGTAAGTGAAGGAGTGTAAGTGTGAGTGAATGGTGGAATGAGGGAATAAGTGAGTAAGTGTAAGTGAGTGAATGAGTAAGTGATGACATGAGAGTGTGAGTGAGTGATGGAGTGAGAATGTAAGTGAAAGAGTGAGTGATGGAGTGAGTGATGAAGTGTGAGTGATAGAGTGTGAGAGTGAGGGAATGGAGTGATGGAGTGAGAGTGTGAGTGATGGCATGAGAGTAAGTGAGTGATGAAGTGAGTGAGTGATGAAGTAAGAGGTAAAAGAATGATGGTGTGAGAGAGTGATGGAGTGATAGAATGATGGAGTAAGAGAATGATGCAGTGAGTGATGGTGTGAGGAAATGATTGCATAATGAAGTGACAGAATGATGGAGTGAGAGAATAATGAAGTGAGAAAATTATGTCAGAGAGTAATGTAGTGAGTGAGTGATGAAGTGAAAGAGTGATGGAGTGAGGGAATGATGGAGTGAGGGAATGATAAAGTGAGAGAATGATGGAGTGGGTGAGTGATGGAGTGAGAGAGTGATGGAGTGTAAGAATAATGGAGGAAGTGAGTGATAAAGTGATGGAGTGAGAGAATAATTAAGTGAGAAAATTATGTAGTGAGAGAGTAATGGAGTGAGTGAGTGATGGAGTGAGATAATGATGAAGTGAGAGAGTGATGGACTGTGAGAACATGAAGTAAGTGAGTGATGGAGTGATGGAGTAAGATAATGATGGAGTGAGAGAATGCTGAGTGAGAGAGTGATGGAATGAGAAAATGATGGAGTGAGAGAGTGATGGAGTGAGAATGATGAAGTGAGGGAGTGATGGAATCAGAGTGATGAAGGAAGTGATGGAGTGATAGAGTGATGGAGTGAGAGAATGCTGGAGTGAGAGAGGGATGGAATAAGAAAATGATGGAGTGAGAGAGTGATGGGGTGAGAGAGTGATGGAGTTAGCATGATGGAGTGAGAGAGTGATGGAGTAAGAGGATGATGGAGTGAGTGAGTGATGGAGTGAGATAATGATGGAGTGAGAGAAAGATGGCGTGAGTGAATAATGGAGTGAGAGTGTGATGGGGTGAGAAAATGATGAAGTGAGAGAGTGATGGACTGTGAGAACATGAAGTAAGTGAGTGATGGAGTGATGGAGTAAGATAATGATGGAGTGAGAGAATGCTGAGTGAGAGAGTGATGGAATGAGAAAATGATGGAGTGAGAGAGTGATGGAGTGAGAATGATGAAGTGAGGGAGTGATGGAATCAGAGTGATGAAGGAAGTGATGGAGTGATAGAGTGATGGAGTGAGAGAATGCTGGAGTGAGAGAGGGATGGAATAAGAAAATGATGGAGTGAGAGAGTGATGGGGTGAGAGAGTGATGGAGTTAGCATGATGGAGTGAGAGAGTGATGGAGTAAGAGGATGATGGAGTGAGTGAGTGATGGAGTGAGATAATGATGGAGTGAGAGAAAGATGGCGTGAGTGAATAATGGAGTGAGAGTGTGATGGGGTGAGAAAATGATGAAGTGAGAGTGATGGAGTGGGTGAGTGATGGAGTGAGAGAGTGATGGGGTGAGAGAATGATGAAGTGAGAGAGTGATGGACTGTGAGAACATAAAGTAAGTGAGTGATGGAGTGATGGAGTAAGATAATGATGGAGTGAGAGAATGCTGAGAGAGAGTGATGGAATGAGAAAATGATGGAGTGAGAGAGTGATGGAGTGAGAATGATGAAGTGAGAGTGATGGAGTGAAACAATGATGAAGTGAGAGAGTGATGGAGTGAGGAAATCATGGAGTTAGAGAGTGATGGGGTGAGAGTGATGAAGTGAGAATGATAAGGTGAGAGTGATGGAGTTTGAGAATAATGGAGTGAGAAAATTATTTAGTGTAAGAGTAATGGAGTGAGAGAAAGATGGAGTGGGTGAGTGATGGGGTTAGAGTGCGATGGGGTGAGAGAGTAATGGACTGGGTGAGTGATGGAGTGAGAGAGTGTTGGAGTGTGAGAATAATGGAGTAAGGGAGTGATGGAGTGAGAGAATGCTGGAGTGAGAGAATGATGGAGTGAGAGAGTGATGGGGTGAGAGAGTGATGGGTTGGTGGAGTGAGAGAATAATGGCATGAGAAAGTGATTTAGGGAGAGAGTGATGGAGTGAGAGAGTGAGAGAATGATGGACTGAGTGAGTGCGTGAGTGAGTGATGGAGTGCTTGGATGAGAGCTCTGGGTTACAGCAGTCTGATGTGCTTATTAGAGGTTCAGTGTTTTGATTCTGGAGCAGTGTTACATTTTAAACATCATTATGTGAGGATGGAATTCTGTTGAGTTAAAGTGTAAGTGTTTCAGTGTTTAAAGTAGTTAAAGTAGTTTAGGTGAAACTTTACTGTAGTAAAAATAAAAGAATGTAATGTGATGAGATATATGTGGGAGATATAATATATTGAGATTCAGAAAAGATGAGTGTCTTAAGTGAAGTTTTGGAAGTTGGTGTAAAATGTTTTTGGTGAATATTAAATGAAATTCTCGTTCTTTTTTCTGGAGTATAGTGAAAGGAAATAGATGTATACAAACTGCATATTGTAAAGATGTGTTCAGTTTTAATGATAGGATAGTTTTAGGACATTGTTCATTGTGTTGGTGAGGTGGACAGTTGTGAGCATAAACTGAATGAGACATATGCATGAATTTTTCCTTAAACTGCATCAGCTCAAATAAAAACACAGTCTAATTAACTTTGAGTTTGTTTATTTATCTATTTATTTATTTAGATCCATATAATAATAATAGCAATTAATCCATCCGTGCATCGCTCCATCGATGGACAAACTTTCCACAATACTCAAGCATGCCATTACACGGTATCTGACAGGTACACAGTGTGTACCACCACAAATTCTTCTTTAAAACTATTTAGTATTACTAAATTGAAAAATAAAAATTAAATACTGCTGTGTTTTGAGTTTGAGGATTTAATGAAAAGCTTTTTTTAATTGTCTAGAGTTTAGTTGACATTAGTGTCAGCGTGTAATGAACAGCTTCTTCTTCTGTTGTTGTTACTGTGATTTCCTTTCACTCTGTTTCTTCATGACTGAGCATGAGTCAGGGTGCAAACATTCCTTTAGTTGATTGTTCAGTAATTGTCAGTTGCACGGGGGTGAGCCAGGTGGATGCGTTCAGCTCTCCCGCAGTATATCTATGTGTGTTGCATTTTCCACTGGGCATTCCCTGTGATGAAGAGAGTAATTGATGACTATGGAGCGATGGGCTCTTTGTTCATAGCAGGCAGAGTTCCCCTCTAAACAAGGACAGCCTACAAGAGGAAGATTAATGAACTAATTTCATGCATCGTTCCTTGCTTCTGTCTTCGTCTATTTCCAGCTTATGCACTCAGATCTGTAATATACACATAATGGTGTGCCTTTATAATAATCATAATAATTCCATCTGTTGGGATTAGAAATGGATGGGCTCAGCAGTATGTATGTCTGCATTAACTCTCAAAGAGCCTCTTATTCGTGATGTGTGTTTAGTTATCTTGGATTGACTGTGCTGGATGTTAATTATGAAATTAGGAAATGAAAATTCCTTTGTGTCCAATATGGTAGAATGACTTTACATATTTCTGTAAAGTCAGACATCACCCTGGAAATGGGTCTGCAAAGAAGGCTGCGTGAAGAACAGTGATTCAGTGAACAGGGATTCACATCACCTGAGATGTTGACGTCTGTATGCCGAGTGATGTTGAAGCTGTTCACCATTTAGTATTTTATTTTATTTTAAATAATTATTTTATTTTATTTTTTATTTTTGCAGTAAACCAAAGGTACTCTAAACGATTTTTACAAAGGGACACACTCATTTCACTCAATTTCAGAGACCTGGAATATATTTGATGTCAGCTAATTATTTAGCAGGAAAAGTACCATTATACATAATTTATAGTGTAAAATGAAAAAGGGAGCGATTTAAAAAACCCTCCCTAGTGTGCGCCAAGCGAGGACTGAACTACTTTTTCCATATGATGAGCTGTTCAATTCAATAGGGAGCTTTACCACTGGGCTTGCACAGTTTCGTGTTAACCCATTCACTGCCACAAATTGAACAGATTTGTAGATATCACACACACACACACACACACACACACACACACACACACACACACACACACACACACACACACACTTGATTGGATGAAGGTTTTCTGCATTGCATGTATGCACTGTTAAAATTGTAAAGGTGAGGTAGGTAGTCCTAATCAAAATCATCAGTGTTCGTAAAGAAATCACAAATAAGAGTGTAATATATAAGTATTACTTAGTAGACATTTTTCATTTAGAATGAATGAATGTGCATATAAATAGAGAATAAAGAAAAACATGTAGTTTGGTGTTACTTTCTTCATTTAATCAATTTCTTTAAATGTGCAGCAATAAATAATTTGTCAGATCACTAACACTGTGCCCTACAGAGAGTGCAAGGGATGTGTATGTGTGTATGTGTACAAAGCACTCTTTTACAGTCCAAACTCTAATAGTTCTCCACAGTACTGGGTAAATCTGTTCATTCAGCTATAGTACCAAAAATCAAATGGTGTGTAAATGGGATATCCATATAGATTTAAACATCATATAAGTATTAGGGCGTTCACTTGTTAAGCAAAGTGCTTTAAAGCTGTTCCTGTGTTTACTATTTATATATAAACTTATTCAATATAAATGAAAAAGCTAATAGATGATCTGAGAGTAAAGTGCTACCAGTTCCCACCGTTAGTGCAATTCTGCGACATGATGCAAGCGTCCCAGCTGATCAGTGACTTCAGCTATCTGTGGAATTGTCTACAATTCTCTCACATCCTATGGGAAAAGACTTACGTCAGTGTACGGAGTGTTCCTGTCTAAAGACGACCCCCTCATTCCGACCCCTCGTCTGAGAACAGGAAGGAAGGAAAAGATCAATAAATGTGATCTGCGTCTGGGCCGGGGCTATCAGACTAGGCAGGGGCAGCAAGCACGGCTAGAGCTCATGTTGTTGTCGTGAGTGAGCTCATAGTTTTATAAAGACTGCAGTGAAGAAGCCGGGTAGAGGGGCTAAATTTAATCCTGAGCTGCAGACGTGCGAGTTTAATTGCCGGGCTGCTGGGCTGGGCCAGTCCCCCTTGTGGTAACCCAGCACCAGCCACCACTGTGAGTAGCCCACACGGACTATTGATCCACTGCCCTATCTCTCTTTCTTTTTTCCCTCTTGTTCTCTTGTTTCTCTCATTCTCTCATTTGGCCTCCTCTGCTCCTCTGCTCCATCATCCAGATTATTCTCTATTTCTGCGGTGCGCCGTCTGCTTTTCCTGTTTCTTTTTTTTTTTCTTTCGGTGTGTTCACTACTCTCTTACTTATCCTTTTTTTTTGCCTTGTAGATCTTTGTCTGGCTCCTCTGTTGGAGACGTTATAAAAATGAATTTTTATTTCACACTCTCTGTGTCTTGCTGCTTAAAGAATAACAATAATGAATGAGCATCTCTAGAATGAGGTCTGGAGGAACACATAAGGAGTGACTATCTTTACTGCCTTGATTTTGTAGTGATGCTTTCAGTGTGCACTTGCTTCTCCTTCTTTCTCTCTCTCTCTCTCTCTCTCTCTCTCTCTCTCTCTCTCACACACACACACACACACACACACAATTTAAAAAATTGCCCCTAGGTCTGTAGTCCCAATATTCCCTTGGTAGCTGTTAACCCAAAGCATTTATGCGGCTAGGCAGACGCATTCTCCATATTTCCTAGTAGTTCTCACTGGGCCAGTCTGTCTCGTACCTTGCCACCCGCCTCACCTAAAGTATGGACTTCGTCTAAAAATAAAATAAAAAAAAAAACATTTCATTTGCATGGACTTTTGTTGAATCCAGATATTATTTTCACACACGGTCACAGTGACTAATTCACAAAATGCACTTTGTTGTGTTTGTCAAATACATTTCAGTGTTAAAAAATGATTTAGTCTCTTCACATTTCCTGTTTAGTAAATTTGCCCCTGCTCTAAACGTTGCCGCGGCACACTGTAAGATCATGGTGCCACTCGCTGCCCCCAGAGGAAAAGGGCAACGTGGCGGTGTGGCAGCTGCCCGCGAGGCTTGACTGTTGCCTTTGAGCCCAGAGGAGTGTGAGTGCCTGTCAGGAGTTAATTGAGTTCCTCCTCCTGTGGCTGCTCCCAGGCCAGACCCTTATCAGGCACATCGCCTGGGGTCCTCTGACTGATCCCCCTACCTCCTCAGAGGGCCATCTGATAGCGCCCTGTCTGCAAAGGACTTCCCGCTCTAACTGTGCGCGTGTGTGTGCGGGTGTGTGTGTGTGTGTGTGTGAGTGAGAGAGAGACAGAGAGAGAGAGAGAGAAAAAGGAAGACAGAAAGAGCTGGGTAGGTGACTGTGAAGGAATTGCATACAGAATACACATACATATTCACAATCTACATTTACTGTGGTGATCTGAGGTGGCTCTAGTGGCCATGCATGTGCACTCTTTTCTATAAAAGGTGTAAAGATTGCCATGGCACAGTGAGGTTAGAGAAACAAAATGCCACTCAGGGTGAGAGACTCAGCATTCGTCCATGGCCTACAGGAACACGGAGGGCACGGGATCATTAGTGCAGCTAATCTCCAGCGCCGCCGCCATGGCACAATGACATTACAGCATCTGAAATTCGGTTATGACCGCCGCAAGGAATCAGATTAGCCGGAAACTGAACATTATGCTTTTGTGACCACCACTCAGCATGAATTTTGATGGGGGGTACAGGGGATCAAAAGGAGGAGGGGGGTGGAAAAGAGGGAGGGAAAATTCTTTGATGTAGCACTTTGAGCATGATGAAGTTAAACCTTTCACAAAACATTTCTGATGTGCATAAACCATGACTTAAGTTTAAAAGTCAAAACGTTTTGATTATTTATGCAGGACTGATGTTAGTGCTGTGAGAAAGCTACATTGATTTAAAGCAATATTTTTATTATCAACCCAGCACTGGGAGTTAAAACAGTTATGCAATTATGTTAAGTGTCGCCTCTGCACTAACCCTTGACCTTTGAACTGAGTCCCCCTGAATTTTAGGAATAAAGGCTAAATGGAAATGTCATGTATCCTGACATTTTATATATATAGCTTTTAATAGAGAATATGTGAAAAGGTACGCGCGCGCACACACACACACACACACACACACACACACACACACACACACACACACACACACACACACACGCACAAAGTTAGAGTCTTTCAAAAGTACATTAATTAAAAATATTTAGTTTATGTCATAAAAATATGTTTTACTCCATATGAGTGTGTGTGTGTGTTTATACCTAGGCTGGTGGACTCTGTGAGGCTTGCCTGAGGGGACAGGCTGACGGCTGTGAGACACACAGAGGCCTGAGACATGGCATTGCTGCAGATCCCCCTACTGGTTCTTTTCAGATGCTCATTCTCCACTTTCAGCTTCTCCATCTCCATCTGCAGAAACACGGCACATGAACACAGTTCAAAATGCTTCACTATACACTTACAAAAAGTACACTGTAGCATTGAACACTAGGGGTCATGCTGTAATAGGACACTAACCAATGACAGAGGACTGTGACACTAAGTTCCATCAGCATTTCTCATTTTTCATCAAGTTCATAAGGAAGTAAATTAACCTGCATGCGGTTCATGGACTCTCGGAGTTGGTCAAGTTGGTGGGCAGAGCTTAGAGCCTCCAGTCTGATGTCGGTCAGCTTCATTTCCTTATCACGTAGCTCACTGCGCAACTGCATGACTGCCTCTGTCTCACAATCCGTACACTCCGAGATCCTGGATCACACACAATCACGCAAACACAAATAAATCACAGACCTTTACAACAATACAACAGCCATGTAGCAGGTTCTCTTAGCATACTGATGTTCCATGTGCTGCAGTTAGTAATATGGTGAAAGCATATAATTATTATATATAATTATGCAAATCATTCAGATTTTCATGTATTAGTTGTAATTAGTGTGTCACTATAAGTGAATTTTAAAACACAAAAAGGTTAAAAATTTAGAGTGTGTAAAAAAAAAAACCTTTTGTGTTTTGTATATGTATTACTCCTTAATCACATAATGTGATATAATTCTGACAGCATTTACCTGATTTTCAGTTCATCTTGATAAAATAATGTAATGACACTGTAGTGTCATTATGACCACCACCTGGTAGAAACTCAGAATTTTAGACCTGGCTTAAAACATTTTCGATTCTGGACACTGAGCATTCCGCATGTGATCACACCAAAACAGGTGTCTTTACTGCAAGCGTGCAGTGATGTGGCACTGTACTGTTGCAGCTCTTATAAAGAAAAAAAAAGAAAAGAAAAAAAAAAAGGCAGATTTTGCTCATTTAGTGATTTTCATCTCTCAGATTGATTTATTTTATTCCTTTTCGGTCTCTGTTACCGTGCCAGAGAGCTGGTCCTGATGGGAGGCCTGTTACAGCCCCAACCATTTCCGTACATGGAGAGTGAAGAAAGGTGTGGGCTACACACACACACACACACACACACACACACACACACACACACACACACACACACACAAGCGAATGCACAACACAGTGGTGAGCTTTAGGGTCAACCAATGTAACAGTAACATATCCAAGTCTTCAGCTGGTCTTACACACTGCCTGGCCAAAAAAAGTCCTGCATTCTAATATTTTGTTAAAGTACCTTTAGCCTTAATTAAAACAAGTAATCACCATTGCATTGTTGCCTCACATAGTCAGGTTTATGTGGCAACAGAATGAATACAGCTAATGACCTGAATCTACTACCTGACCAGGCTATACCATTAATTTACCTTATATAAAATTGGAGTGACATGACGTGACATGTTTATCATATTGACAATACTGTACATTTTACTCACTGACAGGATTCATTCTGTTCCTGTTTATATAGATATTAGTAACTTCTAATTTTAGACTCAGCTATATAGAACATACACACACACACACACACACACACACACACATATATATATATATATATATATATATATATATACACACATACACACA
>JAOUQZ010000002.1:19197929-19209847 GCA_028564935.1 Neosilurus hyrtlii
TGTGTGTGTGTGTGTGTGTGTGTGTGTGTGTGTGTGTGTGTGTGTGTGTGTGTGAGAGAGAGAGAGAGAGAGAGAATCTTACTGAGGATAGAGTTAGGTCTACCATAAAAATAATTATTTGCATTAATAGTCAGTGGGAGGTCCTCACAGATAGTGTGTGTGTGTGTGTGTGTGTGTGTGTGTGTGTGTGTGCACGCGAATGCACACATGTGTGTGTTGTTTTTATCCTTTTTAACACATTTAGATATTAAGTGCCCATAATAATAAGAAGAAGAAAAAGAAGAATATGTAACAGGAAAATGCTTAAACATTAGCTTTGTCTCTCAGATTTACTCACCTAAGGTTCACACTTAGCATTAACATGCATTCAAATCACAAATGGTCTGCTCTAAATACAGGTGTGAAAAGGATCAAACTCACTGTCAACACTAAGACATAATTCAGAGGTTATTTGGGGCCATATATAGCCTCAATCCTTTTATCATGGACCAAAGACCTCCTACTCAGCTGACTGAGTAAGTGGAAGTATGTACCCCTTTGCATGCAAACAGCAATGTATTAAATTCCCACTATAAAATTTTTTGGGCTATGTTTTTTTTTTCTTGGTTAAAAACAACAGCACATTTGGTCTTTACAAATGGAAATGACTTATGTGATTATTTGCAGGGAATTTGTTTATAGAGCAAAGTGAGATCTGATCACAAGTGGTCGGTCACTTGAGACATATGTGGAGATTCATTCTAATGCCACTTGTGAACTAACATAGTTAGAGCTGTCCACTTATGACCTGATCACCCAGGATGCATGTTAATGTGCATTAATCATGTTCATGGCTATAGCATTGTCCAGTTCCCACCCACTAACAGCTCTTCCCTATCACATGACAGCTACCAACGAGGAAGGTTATTCTATGCTTCCTCTAAGGCATGTGAAGCCAACTGACCGCATCATTTTGAGCTGCTGCTGTTCAGGTGATATATCCCACAGAGGAGGGGGCTATCCACCCACCACAGTATGCATGAGCTCACGGACGCCCATGATTAGCTAGTGTCACTTGTGATTGATGAAGAGAGAAAGTATGTCATCTCTCCCTTCCTGAGCCCAAATAATAGCTTATTATAAGTGAACCAACAAATAAAAAGAGGTACTGGTTACTAAGTTACTAAGGGCGGGCTAAAAGCAGTGGGAATAGCATTAAATAGCTAACCAACAATGGAAGAAGAATTAGGGGTGTGTGTGTGTGTGCAAGAGTATGTTTGTAGTGAGAGTGTGATAGTGTGTGTTAGAGGGTGTGATAGTGTTTGCGTGAAAGTATAGGGGTTTATGTATGAGTTTATGAAGGTATGTGTGAATTATGGCCTATATGGCCTCTCATATGCTGTATGACCTGGAACAAACATCTACATATAATGTTTGTAATAATATAATAATAACCTTTTTCAAAAGATTTTGAAGTGACATTAGCAACACCTGTAAACTTTACTGTCATATTCCCATAAATTAAATGATATATTTCCTTGGGCGGGATTAAAATACCATATGCATAATTCTATACTGTACTCATACTGTACTCAAACCTATAAGACTGCTGCTTTTTAATAGGCATAGTCATAACAGGTCATTATGCAAACACAAAGTGAGCTTTTGAGTTACGTTTGGCCCCTGAATGGTCTGACTCCTTCACAATGAACACTAATGTGGAAAATCATCTTTAATGGAGTGACTTTCACACACATTAATTCTAATTCAAAACTATTCAAACAAGATTTAGAATTAAAGACTTTAACTTAATTTTGGTGCTATTGTTCTATCCAAGTGCGAGCTTAGGATTCCCCATGTAGCACTGCTTTAAACAGCAGCCCTTATTGCCTGCTACTGTTGAAGGCAATGACCCCTCAGTCCCCAAAGGCAAGAGATCAACTCTATCTCTACCACATGCTGAATGGCCCTCAAAGCACAAAGCCACCCTGGAATTCTGCTGAGAGAAATCTAGCAAACACTCCTGTTCCACAATCAAGAGGAGAATTACTGCTGGTTGATGGTGATCAAAATTGCTTTATGCTCCTGTGTGAATTGTGCATTTGCCGGGGTGGGAGAGGGTGGGGGGGTGTTGTGCAAATGAAAGGTTTGTATTGGGGGTGGTGGCCGTGGGGCACTCAGGGCATTCTTAAAATTAAAAGTTGTAGCCTATTAGTCTGTGTTTGGTAGCTGAGCACGCACCCATGCCTAGCATAGGAGCTAATGGGAAAAGATGTGTGGAAGTGTATGATTTATGGTTGCACACAAGCAGGGGTGGAATAATTTGGTGCAGAACGGGTACTTACTGAACGGCAACAACTCGCCTACTTATCCGTACTTTCTGGTGATAAATTAGCTCTTGTTTAAAGTAGCCGGGGACCCATTTTTCATTTTGATTACTACACTTGATATCTCTTTCTTTCTTACTCTTTCTTTGTCAGCAATGGTCCTTTGCATTTTTGTGTATCAAGTCTATGTGTTTGAGTATTCCCCCGCTCCTGCCTCTCAGTGTCTTTCAGTCTAAACACACACACACACACACACACACACACACACACACACACACACAGTCTTGTAGTGCTATCTCTGTTAGGAACTTCATTCACTCCAGTGACATGATTATTTCTGCCTTTAATTAATGCTTCACCTAAACCTAGTCTTGTTAAGCAAAAGGAAATCTTTTGCATCTTCTAATTTGATTATTTCTGTATTTATAAAACCTAACACAGCAAGCTGCTTTGCCCTCTGTGTTCTGACATTTTTGTTTTATCATAGCCAGCATTAAGTAGTATGTACTACCTTTCACTCCCAGTATGCATCAATGAGTCTTTGGCACCCATGACACTATTGTCAGTTTTTAGGTACTTACCACTACATACCAGGATCATCGCACAGGGCCTGCAGTTTTGGAGTTGAATAGATCATTTAGCCATCACAATATGGCACTTGTCAAAGTTAGCCAGATCTGTACATGTGCTCATTTTTCTTGCTTGCAACACAACAACTTCAAGAACTGATTCTAACAAGACATGTTTTTCACTTCACCTGTCAGTGGTCTTTTTTTTAATGTTATGGCTGATTGGGGACTGCTCATCTCCAAAACACTGCCACGCTGGTCTTTCAAAGATGGCAATAGTGTCATGGGTGCCCAACAATCACTGATGCATGTGGGGAGTTAAAGCTGGTATGTATGGCCTGAACCCACAGAAAACCACTGTAGCCTACAGTGCTGAAACTATTAATGCGGGCTATGATAGAAAGGAGACAGAACATTAATCTGTATATGGGGCGGACCAGTCAGGTGGTGTTAATCTTATGGCTGATTGATGTAAACACACACGCACACACACACACACACACACACACACACACACACACACACACACACACATTTATAGAGTCTGGTTGTCTATCCTAGATTTTACACATCCTTACCCATACCCCATAGTTACTTAGGTGAATCCAAAGCTCTGTGGCCCTTTTCATTGACCGCGGGCTGTCAGTCATCTGATGAGTCCAGCTCGGACTTTCCTCTTGCCAAGATGATATTTTCATTGATCCTCCTCTGACTAGAGTGACAGGACTCAGGGAAATAAGCAGATGAAATATTAAGTTATAGAGGCAGGTCCTAATCAATAAACAACCCCCATGACTGCAGGGGCCACCGAGGTTATGTCCCTCGACAGTGGACTTTGGTAATGTGTTTGATGTGGATCTGGACCAAGGCTATATGGACTCAACCCAGCCCTGATCAGCCCACATTGTAGCTTTTACCCTGCAGCCAATTTCTTAGCTGGCATCTGCTGTTCTTTTCCTCCATTCTCTGGCACTGCTGCCAGTGCCTGTGCCTGGGGTAGTGTTGGCAGAATTGGACACACTACAGAGTGCATAAATAAAACATATGACCACTGTAATGAGGAAATATGGACAGGGCAGCAAGCACTGGTCATTGAGGCGAAGGACAGGCTTGGGCCTGCTAGTGGCCAGTCACCTGAAGCTCTGCCTTAATCCCAGAGCAGTGGGATACAGGATTTGACATTGAGCAGGGTACATAGCATGAACTCTAAAGTAATTAAATTTTTAAAAAAGCACCTGCCTTGAACACATGGTCAAATGTTTCTGTCATGCTTAGAAGTATTACAGGTTGTAAAAGGACTGACTGACAAATTCCTGTCCCAAAATAAATCATATTAAATTGCATGTCCCATATATTTATTTTTTAATTTTCTAAATACTTTGTTTCTTGATTCTGCTGCCACATACTAATGTACTGTGTCCACTCTGTGACCAGTTCCAGTTATATGATGCAGAAAAGCACAGAGCTAGAAGTCATTAGTCATTCCCTTGGCTTGTGGGACAGGGGTCAGGACAACAATGGCTGGGCAGACCCTGGGTGTCACTGACATTTCTGCCCCCATTTAGCCCCAGAAGAGCAGCTGAGTGAGCAACTGAGGTTGCTCTGTTCACTGTCCTGTCAGATCTACCCCCACTGTTTTTTTCACCTCGTGCTTCTGAGACATGCACCAGCTGACTGACAGCTATCTCGTGCACCCTCTTCCATCCCCCCACCCCCCACCTGCCACACCGCTGATAAAATGTTAATGTAATTAACAGATAATGACTGTTGTTTTTAGCTGTCGATACACAGTCTGCAAGAGGGATAAAGGATCCGAGGGCCGCAAAGTCACTTTCAGATATCTGCCAGCCATTGTAGAATTCAATTATTTGCCAAACACTCCCCCTCCACCTGTCCTGATGAGCCATCCCTCCCACTCGCCCATACCTGCCTGTCTTCCCCCTCCCTGGCCTTGATAGACATGCTGTGCTGTTGACAGAACTGGAAGTCGGAGCTCAAACCTGGTTACGCTGCACTCCAGTCTGGACTCACTGGGGCTTCTTATTAACTCTTACAATCCTGATGGTCTTTTTTAGAGAAACGGAAGTGAGTGTGTTCATAAATCATAAGCCTGAACCAGGCAACTAGACACCCTTCTCACCTCAGACATGGACGGGTACGCTTGGCACCAACAAGACAAATGTATTTATTTTGAACAGGAAGCACCACTTAGGCCTATCAGGACATGGAGAAGAGCAGCCAGTGGCATGAGTTCTTTCCTACCCCTACATTTTTAATAAGCATCATGCCCAAACAAGATTAGGTGCTTCCAGTTTACAAAATGTCAAAGAAGGCAGCACTATCACTCATAATAAATGGGCTTATGCAAACAGTAGGGTTTGTGCCATGCATAAGCATGTGTTCGGAGTGTGAAGCAGTGATGTTGTGTGCTGATATGCAATTATTCTAAAGAGTATTAAAGTTGAGGCACACACTGTGCGTTTGTCTTCCCAGGCTTTGGCTTTCACTAAGAAAAAACTCATGAATAAAAAGAGAAAAGAGAAATACCAACAACTAATGATAAGAAAAAAACTCACAGACTCTCAACCAAAATGTCTTGTTTATAATTGTCATACAGATCTACCTGCTCACTGACTTGATTTTTGAGCTGGTTCTTAACTGTGAAATTACAATAACCTTTAAAGATCATTATAGAATTTTTCATTCATTCATCCATTCATTCATTTATTTTCTGAACCGCTTAATCCTAATTAGGGTCGCGGGGAGGCTGGCGCCCCTCTCGGCTGAGGGCGGGATACACCCTGGACAGCTGGTCATAACAGTGCCAAAACACACAACTATTCACACTGACACTCACACCTAGGGGTAATTTGGAAGAGCCAGTTATCCCAATGTGCATGTTTTGCGACTGTAGAAAGAAACCAGAATACCCAAAGGAAACCCACACAAGCACAGGAAAAGAAGATACAAATTCCACCCAGAAACATGCTTGCCAAGCCTGAAGATCAAACACAGGACCTTCTTGCTGTGTGGAAGACATGCTAACCACTACGCCACCGTGCTACCCCATACATCTCAATCAACATGAATATGCAGAAAATGGGCTCATATAAGCAGATACATTGTTCATACATTGTTCACATTTTGAGCAAGTGCTAAAAAAAAGCGCTATACAAATAAAACTGAATTGGATTAAACTTAAGAATGTTTTATGTTTTGTTACTGCCTTTACTGAATTGTAGCTTGCTTGTAAGTTTTGCATATGGGACTTCTGAGGCTATTAGTGGCTCTTATATAAGTGAATCATAGAAAGCAGCAGCCACACTTTTTAATCACACGCAATTTTAATCCGACTTAGATATTAATGATCTTAAAGAATTTAAAGCAGTTACTGAAGAGCATCGTTCAGTGTTTTTTAAAAAAGAGATTAAAAGAGAAACTATATCTCATATATCTGATGACGGCACGGTGGCGCAGCGATGGTCTGGCGAGCTGTTCAGGGTCGGGGTCAGAGTCGGAAAGACGAGCAGCAGAGTCGGGTCATAGAAGACCAGCAGCCACACTTGCCATTTTAATCCGAATTAGATCTTAATGATCTTAAAAAAATTAAAGTGGTTACTAAAGAGCATCAGAAAGTAAATGAATCCGTATACGCCAATCAGCCATAACATTATCACCACCTGACTGGTCTACAGCTTTCCAGCCCTATACATTGCATGCTGCAATGCACTGTGTGTTCTGACTGCTTTCCCTCATAGCCATTATTAAGAGTTTCAGCAGTGCTAGTAGCTCTTCTGTGGGATCAGACCAGATGTACCAGCCTTCACTAACCTCCTGCATCATTGTGCCTTGGCCTCCCATGACACTCTTACCAGTTCACTGGTTGTCCTTTCTTGGACCATCTTTGGTAGGAAATTACCACTGCATACCAGAAACACCACATAAGACCTGCTGTTTTAGAGATAAAAAGTAGTTTGTTCACTTTTCCTGCTTGCAACACATCAGCTTTAAGAACGGAATTTTCATTTTTTGCCTAATACATCCCTTTGCAGGTGTCACTGGTGAGATAATATTTGATATTAACTTCACCTGACAGTGTTCATAGTATTTGAAATGTATTGTACATATAAATGTCTAGTGTGGCATGGTGGCGTAGTAAGCGGGTTCTGGGTTCGCTTCCCAGGCTCGGGCGTTACTGAATGGAGTCTGCATGTTCTCCCCATGCTTGAGTGGGTTTCCTCTGGGCACTCCGGTTTCCTCCCCCAGACCAAAAACATGCACAGGTAGCTATGTGGCAGTTCCAAATTGCCCCTAGGTGTGAGAGTGAGTGTAAATGATTGTTTGTGTGTGTTGACCCGCTATGGCCTGGCGAGCTATCCAGGGTGTACCCCACCCTCGCCTAGAGTCGGCTGAGATGGGCGCCAGCCTCCCCGTGACCCTAATTAGGATTAAGCTGCTTAGAAAATGAATTAATGAATGAATATTAATGTCTTAATTAACATTATATTAAAATTATATTAAAATCTTGTGGCAGAATAGGGTCTTACTGTGTAGAGTGTGCAGGTTCTCTTCGTGCTTGCATGGGTTTTTTCTGGGAGCTCTGGTTTTCTTTTACAGTCCAAAGTCTTACATATTAGGTCAACTAGCTACTAGATGTGAATGCCAAAGTCAGATGGGACTGGCTCCAGCTTTCCCTGCGACCCTGATGGATAAGCTGTATATTCATTGTGTATTGTGATGTGGATTAAGACACCATTAACTAAAGCACTCTCTCTGTTTCTTTTATTTAGTTTCTCCCAGTTAAAAAAATATGTTGGCATGATTAACCTGTATGTTTGTTTGAAATCATACAAAAGTGTACATGTAGCAATAGGAGTGATACTTTGCACAGCTCATCATAATGATAGCAATCATGAACTTTGTCTAAAGTGTTTGTGTTGCTTCAATTAACCCAGTTTGTGCACGTGTGTTAATGACACCTAATTAACACTTCTCTAATAACATTACCCTGTGCATCATAATGAGAAACTACCAAATGTTTGCCCTCTTCCACTGGGTTCCACCCTTTATTAGCAGAGTTTTGTATGCAATTACGGCTAATTGAAGTGTTAATTAAATCAGGTGCAGCGTGTTTGTAAACAGTAAAGGAGGCCGTATAATGTGCAGTTTGTCTGTGTGTACTTTAAGAAGCACATTGATTTATGGAGATGTCTGATAATCTAGCTTCCAATTCCCTTATGATAGCATATGAGAAAAAAGATACATGTGCCAGAGTGGATGCTGGCATTTTCCTCTGCTGTTAAAATCAAGTCTGGTCCTCTCTTGGGTCTTGCTTAATTGCCATGCAGCAGAGGAGCGAGGGGCAGCTACACTTGACCTTGTCTGACAACACGGTGTTGTATATTTGCATTGCGAAGTAATAAGGGTATCAAATAATCGGCTATTTCAATAGTCACTGACAAACAGAATTTTAAGGTGAGAGCAAATGATGCGCAGTAGAATTCAAAATAGCAATTAACCATGAAAAAAAAGAAGCTGTATTATTTCTAACTGACTTTCACGAGCACTGAAAAAGTACTTAGTCAGCAGAATCAGGAAGACAAATGATATGAACTAGGCTTCATGTTGATATAGGCTGGTTTGATGTCGAAGTGTTGTGGGAGAAAGCTTCATAAATGTGCAAGCACTGATATGTACGCCTACAGCCACACTCATTACCTCTAAACCCGTAGACTGTCCCCGAATTTACAGTATTTACATTCATCTGTGAGGGTACTAGGAGAAGTCATTAAAAATCATTTGGTCAGTATGTCTACTTAGTATTTATGGATTTTGCTTTACTACACTGCCCATTTGACATTTTGATTTGACATTTATTATTCTATATGAAATTGGGAGACAAATTAATGTACAGCCAGAGGCTCTTTTTTTTTGGACATGACATTCAAATCAACTCGTGATTGCTCATCCTAAATTCTATGCTGAATATTTCTATTCTGATAGGCAGGGTATCTTACAGGATGACCCTGCCCCTATCTACTGGGTATAGGGGCAAAGTGAATGGTTTGATGAGTACCTAAAGGAAAATGATGTGATTCAATGCTATAGGATTCATAGCTGGGTCTCAACCCAATTAAACCCATATAGCAGAATTGGGTACAACACTCTTCACAGCCATTATATAAAACAACCGTTGAGGGAATATCTTTTAAAAGAATCCCTTCCGTGCATGTAGAATGTATGCCAAGATAGAATGAAGTTGTGCTGGTGGCTCATGATGGCTTAAGACCTTACTTTATGCTTGCCGTTTTTTTTAATTCGTTACAGTTGGCGTGTATACAGTATTTACAAAACATTCAGTGGAGCTGATCTGAAAGAAAAAGAAAGATGGAGGGTGTAAAGATGGAGGCCACTGCATTAAGTCACTAAGTTATTCTCACGCCTTCTCTTATGTATGAACTGTGAAGAATGAAACAAAACGATACCTAAAAGTTCATAAATCACGTTTAGAACCATTTCCCCCCTCTCCTAGAAATCCAGTGTATTTTTTAGAATTAACAGCACACTCATCGAATCCAACACTTGACCTTTCCACTCCTTCTTTTGGCTGATTTCACCTCTAAGTGTTTTTTTCCCTGTGGCCTTTTCAGCACAGTGGGTGGCCTTTTGTCTGCAGGACCAGCAAACATCAGACATCTTACTGCACTGCTCTTTAAAAGGCATACCATCAGATATTTCCTACTTAGACTTATACGTAGGTCTCACATAGCTGGTTGATATATGAACGCCGTGGCTGGGATTACCGTGGATCCTGGAGGTGGTCTCATACAAAAGTATGGTCGGAAATCTACGTTAACATCCGTTAAGCCATGTATTCATCACTCTTAACCATTCACAATCACACTTAGGTCCATTTTGGAACCTAAGTGTGATTTGGAGCCTAATGTGCATATCTTTGGACTGTGAAAAGAAACCGGTGTACCTGGAGGAAACTTGGGAGAACATGCAAAGTCCACACAGAAATGCTTTCGCTGAGCCAGTGACTCAAATAAAATAAAATTATGTAAAATAAAAGTATTTTTCGTTCACAATGAATCATATTCAGACTTTTGCACACTTCAGTAGGAATATGTACACCTGCTCATTCATCCTTAATAAATTTTGTGTTTCCAATGTTGTCAGCTTCCTGCTGAGGGAAGAGAAACCTGATGTGGTCTTCTGCGCTTGTAGGTTCTCCACCTCAAGGCTTGATGTGTTGTGTATTCTGAAATGTGTTTCTACTCAGCAAAGTTGGAAAAAGAGATTATTTTAACTATTAAACTAACCGAACCTGAACTGCTGTTCCCTGGATGTTTTTTATTTTTTGCACCATCCAGTTAAGAGTTAAGAGATATGGAAAATAGAAAATATTCAAATGAGCACATGCACAACTACATGCATTCAGATCATATTTGTTCCCTCTTCTGATGTTTGATGTGAACATAAACTGAGGCTCTTGACTTCGATCTGCATGATTTTATGCAGTGCACTCCTGCCACATGACCGAGTGATTGGATAATTGCGCAAATGTCCAGATGTGCAAGTGTTCCTATTAAAGTGGTTGGTAAGTATACTGTGGCCTGTATGTATGAAAACACTACAATATATGGATTTAAAAAAAGTAAACCTATCTTGTGTTTCTGTATTGATTTAAGGCTAGAACTGTGATGCAAATTAATATTGAATAATAAGAATTACTACTAATAAAACTACACTATTCATTTATTCATTAATTTTAGCATCTCAGAATTAATTTTCCTGTAAAAGTCCAGTCTTTTTTTGATGACAGGTCAGCTCGGGACCCAGTTCTCATTTCCTGGGCATCTGCTTGGGTTTGGTGCTGTCACCTGGCTTGGCCCGGCTGCTCCTCTCTGCCCTGGTCCAGCCTTGTGTCTGTCACACTCAGGCTCCTACTGAGCTAATTGAGAATGGGGGAGCAGTGGAATCTTTTCCATTAGCCAGCCCTCTAATGACAGGCAGGGAGACAGCTACACATGTTCAGCCTTTCCCACTAGAGGCTTGTGGAGATAGCAGCCTGTCAAGCACAGCAGCTTGTCACCACACCGCAGCTCCGAGGAGCCCCAGTGGCCCTGAGAAGCAGGTTACTGAACACTGCACTGTAGCACTGCCAAAAGTAATGGAGATTATTATTTACACCTCTCACATGACAGGAACTCGCCACGACGATGGTGAACTGTTTACTTATCCCTTGGCTCCGATACAGGACCGGTGTAGGGGTGCCAGCTAATGTTAAGTGCACATTTCTCTTATTCTCTTTTCAATGTGCAGCTGAAATATTTTCAGATTGTTGACGTGTGTTTAATTTGAATATGGCGCATTCGGTGTAATTAATAATGTCCTGGATATTTTTGAGCTGTTTCTTTTGCTTAAAGTGTTATTTTATGGCAGTGTATTTGTGTTGTTTGCTGGTAATGTAAGAATTCCACCTAATGAATGTCCATGAGCATAGGTTGGTTTATATGTGATGAATTTCACTCTGAGGTATGAATACAGACGTGTTGAACACATGTGCTAATATCTCCTCATAGAAACCCCAATGAGCCATTACAACCATCTACTCTACGCTCATTCCTCCCATCTGCCACAAGTTCATCAGGAGATGCTCAGCTTCCTCCTACAGCACAGATGGAGCATGAGTGCTTTTATTGGAACCACTAGGCAGAGCGGAAATGGAGGAGAAAAGAAGCCTGCTGTGGGACAGGAAGGACAGGTGAGGAGAAGCCCCTCATTCCCTAACCTGAGTAATGTAATTCTCCAAGTCCAGTAAATCGTGGAATGTAGTTACTGTCTGATGAACCATGATGCAGATTGCGGGGATTTGCTATAACTGTTCATAGAAATATTCTGGATGAATGCAGTTGTACAAACACAAATGTACCCAATAAACCCAGCACTCTCTGATGAAGCAGAGCAAGAGAGAGAGAGAGAGAGAGAGAGAGAGAGAGAGAGAGAGAGAGAGAGAGAGAGAGAGAGAGAGAGAGAG
>JAOUQZ010000002.1:19235868-19246027 GCA_028564935.1 Neosilurus hyrtlii
TATATATATATATATATATATATATATATATATATATATATATATATATATATATATATATATATATATATATGAAGGGATTATAAAGGTAATCACTCTAAACTTCGTTTTTATTATTATAAGTAAATATTATTTAGAGACGTTCTTCATATGTTTAAATACCTAAGACTTTTATAGTATTGCTGGAAATTGAAAGGGCTAGGCCATCTGAACGCAGATCAAAAGATGCTTTTCAGCTTTTATATCCTGGTATTTACATTACCGAACCTTTTGTCTGAACTGGATTTTGACTTGGTTTTTAAAAGGATAAACCAACATGAAGGCCAGAGAGCCATTTTGGAGCTGAGAAAATTCGACACACAATACATCAATTTGCAAGGTCCTGAAAAAGAAAGAAATCACTGGTGTACTAACAACCAGATATTGAACAGATCAGCAAAAACAGCAGCTGATGACAAGAAAATGGAAAGAGCTGTGAAGAAAAATCTAAAAATAACAGTCAGCGATATCACCAGCTGCCTCCATAGAAGATTTTGTGAGCAGAAATAGAGGCCATTTTACAAAATGCTAATCACTCATCAGCAGTAAAATCTGAAAACCAGATTGGAATTTGCAAAGAAATAACAAAGAGTCACTAGAGTTCTGGAACTAAGATTAAACTCTACCAGAGTGATAGAAAGTGGAGACTGAAGTGGGAAGCTTCCCAAAACAAACAAACCAAGAGCAACTGCGGTACAAGCCTGGGAAGGCACCACAATAGAACAATGCAACAGCTCGGTGCTGTCAGTCTGTCACTGGTTTGATGCACACACACCAAGGCGTCTTCATCCATGTCTATGAGGACTTTGGTAGCTTTCATCTTGCTTACCTTCCTAAGACGAACAAGAGCTTTTTCAGAAGTCAGCCAGAATTTAATGTAAACTCTTTATCCCTTAGGATATTTCCTGTATACCTTTTCTTTTCAAGAAAACACAGAATGCTTCTCTGGAAGCTGATAAGAATCAGAGTACACAGTGCCTATTCATCAACCAATCAGATTCCATGTCCTGTTGTTGACATATAATTATTTAATTATTTATTCCAGTATGTTTGCATAACTTAAATATGTGTACCATACCACCAAAGGTGCGATTTAGGTAGATGTAAATATCAGGAAGGGAAAGCTGAAATTCCGATTGGTGTTCTTGTATTAATCTTTTGAATTCAAATCCAAAAAGCCGGATTATAAATAAATAAATAAATAAATTCTCGGATTCTATCAGTGCCTGCACCCATAAATGGGCAGCGCATGTATTTTAAAAATTATTTTTTCCAAAAAAACCATGTTCAAAACCTCAAAAATGCCTCAGACGACAAAAAAACAACACAAAAGGTGATTGGGATTCTGAGATTGGTTTAGTTCTCTCTGCAATAGTTATATTTTCTAAAGATTTTCAGAAATGCAAGGCTGCTGTTGTATAGCCAGTTGTTCCGCGTTTCAGAGTTTAATACATGTTACATGTACATGTAAAATACTGGTCATCTAGGGTGTGTTATATAGCTTCCACTAAGCTCTAAAAGGCTTCGACAGTCACCTCATTTCTCTATTTTAAAAACAAACAAAAAACATGAGTGGCGCATTTAGGTTTTCAAAAAGTTCTGATGAGCAACCGGCCTAATGTACAGCAAGAACACAAAATTTGGCTTTATACTAGAGGAGGCGAATGTATAAAATAATGATGCTGGTTTGGCAGTGGTCAGTTCCAGTAGTACGGTTTTATATAATTGTGTACCGTTATATGATTTTTCCTTTGTGTTCAATAAATAATCTTATGTAACCAATGCAGTTTTCTAGTAAATTAGAAAATGGGTTTGATTTAAAATTTTCCCACTGCTTTCATTCATTATGTGGTCTGCTTCACAAGTACTCACTGATCTTTTAAGTCATTTTACTCAATTTCTTGTTCCCACCAGCTTCTTGCACATAAACACCTGGCAATGAAAACACTGGGGATAAACTCAGTCTTGACATTAGCCTTGTTATTTTATCTGCTCATCCGAAATGAGAAAGAAAAAAAATGAAGCAAAAAAAAAAAAATGCCCAAGGGCTGAACTGCCATCAAAGAAGTTTCTTTCGTCTCTGTGCACCGTGTGAGAACGTGACTGTGGAAGAGTCCAGGAGGAAGCCTTGCTTTCAGTGGGTTTAGATGATAGGAATGGAATCAGACATTGGGATTAACTTTGTCTTTGTTCACTCTGACTTCTCACATAAGGGTCAGCCCTGCACGAGGAGGAGACTCGGCACAGACTCTCCTCACTGACCACTGGAGGGCAGGGGAACAATTCTAGCCCCAGCAGGAAGTGTTTGGGAGGGTGAAAAGAGCCAAAGCAGACAGGATAGTGTACCTTCTACCTTTCCCTTCAGTATTTCTAAAACTGGTGAGTAATGGGGTAAACGGAGTGTGACTGGGTGATGTGATGCAGCCTGACACAACATCATTGTATATCATTGTATGTTTAACAGTTTATAGTTAAATTTAATGTTATGGAACATCAGTTCCTGTTATTACATATGTCATAACATATAATGAAACAAGCAAAATGTCCTAGCATATAACATATGTCCTAGCATATAAACAAGCAAAAGCATATAATAACAGGTACATTAATATAAACCTGATTTCATAAACCTTATGATATAGAAAATTAATCCATCTCTTCTAACAACACCAATCAGAATTGAGATATAGAGTAGTGTGGTATGCTTTAGTACGTATGATATAGTAGGGCCTATGTTACTATGTGTGTGATGTACTTTACAGTGTGCCTGATTTGTAAAAATGTCAGTGTTTATTTTGCCCGCATTCATTTACCAGTCATATTAAATAAACATAAAATACAGTATCTTTTTAAAATAAAATGGATTTAGCTATAATGACTTTTCTGAAACCATTTGCTTACTCCTGTATGGGAGTGTCAATGACTTCTACACCAACCATGAAGATACCTTTAATATTTGCTCGTGTAATTCTAAACCCCAAGACAATTCTGATTTGGTAAATTAAGGCGGTATATTTATTTTTTACTTTTTTGTAATATTTTTGGCAAAGGGACCCTGGGGCAAAGGTGATCCCTGATTAGGATTTTCAGGGGGAAAAATCCAAACGAACAAAACACAATTCAAGTATTAGGATTTGTGTGTTCATAAGATAAGGAAAAGATAGTAAGAGATAATAAGTCCTTCTGAACAAGTGCTGTTTATTTGTCTATTCAGATGAGTTTTGCACCTCAGGACATGTTCTACACTCACAGGATTTGCAGTCAGTATACACAGGTTGTTGTTGTAGGGCCTAAACTTCTCATCACTCTCCGCAGCTCAGCAGTTGCCCATTGTTGCCTATTGACAGTTCACTGACTACACAGCATTTAGGGGTTAACTCTGAATAGAGAAGGCTACGCACTTGTCTCCTTTCTCCTTTTGTCTCCTTTTGCTGACTTGAGGAACTTTTTTATAAACTGTGTTAAAGATAAACCATCAGTCCCTGTCGCCTAAAAACCCAATGACAAATTATGGCAACTGTTTCATCTTTTGTCATGGTTAAATGTGCTTAATAAGATTTTTTTTTTTTATGTTTCTAGGTTGGACTATTAAAAAAAAATAATTTAAAGGCTTCTCTTACAAGGAGGGCGATGGGTTGGGGTGGGGAGTACAAGCTATTTTGAATTATGTGCAGTTAATAATCATAATGTACCTTGACGTCGGGGAAAAAGGTCTTCAACGTGTTTGAACTTGGGTACCGTGTGTAGAAGAACATCAGTTTGGCCTTCTTCAAATGGTTAGGTGTTAATCCCTCTTGGATGTAGTATAGTTAAGGACAATACATGTGTTAGGGACAGAAATCATTTTTATTCTGTGAAATACAACTTAATTATTAAAAAAAAAAGATATAACTAGTTACCTCAGAACTAGAATCAATCCCTTTTCCACTATCTTCTAATTGCATTATTTTTGTGTAATGAAATAATTCTATACAGAGTCCTATTTAACTTAGGATTTATCTAGAGTAGTTATTTTCCAGTGTGGTCAAAATGAAATATATTTAAACAGCTTTACACTAACCAGAGACTCAATTAACACCTAACAGCATGCACTGATTGGGAAAATAGCTAAACAAATCAGATTAGGGATTTCAATTAGAGACTTCCACAGAAGCCTCTTAGCTTCATGTCTGTCAATAGTAATGGATTTGTTGGGAAAACACTAGGAAGCAAATGCAATTTGGATATGAGGATGCCACTGTCTCGCATCTGGGCATCGCTTTAAAATTTTCCTGAATAATATGACGACTTATCCATTAGATAATAGTGTCTTATCCACTGTAAGGTCATATCAGGGCATACATTTATTAGTAAGTGATGCCTTTGAAATGTGGATAATTAAATAAAGGATGATTTAAAAAAAAAAAAAAAACAGTCCAGAGTTAAAATGACAAATACTGTATGCAGGATCTGTCCTTGCATCCTCACTAAATTAACATTGACACCAGGTTCAGTGTGCGTGTATATACAGGAAGTGCATGCATGCATGTACATATACATACAGTATAGGTGCTCGGGTTGAACTTAATGATAGCAGAAAGCTTTTTCACACACGCACACAAACACACACACACACAAACACACACATGCACACAAGCATACACAAAACACGAAAGTGACCACTCTGAGCCATTCCAATCATATGGAGTTCAGAAACATATGCTGCACCTTTTCAAGTTGGGGGTGGGCAGAGGGGGAATCAAGAGAATTTCCTAAGCAGAAACTGCTGCTTTTTCTGCCTTTGAAAATTGGCTTTTGTTCCTGACAATTCTTATCAAAGCCTTGTATTCCTTTTTATTTGTCTTTTTCTGGACTTACAGTCATTACTGGGCCCAGATTAAAGAAGATGCTACAATTTTCTTTGGGGTTACTGAGATCAAAGGAAATATTCTCCTTGAAGTCTGGGTTAGTGGACCTGCTCAGTGCAGCACTCAATTCAACGAGTCATTGTTCACCAAGCTAGGGCTACCAGAGCAGGTAGTTTGTTCTCTCTGTTTTATATACAACACCATATTGCAAATAACAGTAAATTAAAGAGAAGCAAGGTGGTTTAGAAAGCACGTAAATAAATTGCATGCAATTTACTTGTATGAATATTTAATCTTGACTATGTGCCATAACAGACCTACACTGTACATCACACTCTGTTTTGAGATTAGAAAGGTTCTATATTGTTGCTCTGAATAACTCTCTCCATATTTGGTATTTGGTATCCATATTTGGTATAATTCTTTATTGTTATTATTATTATTATTATTATTATTTATTTATTTATTTATTTATTTATTCATTTTCTGGTGGCCATCTCAGCCGAACCTGGGTGAGGGCAGAGTACACCCTGGACAGGTCGCCAGGCCATGGCAGGGCAGAAACACTCTTGACAAAAATCAGCAATGGTTCTTTTACATGCCTCGCATTTAACCATAGAGAGAGAGAGAGACATGGCCGTCCTTTGTTGACCCAGTTAGATGCAATAGGGGGACAGCAGTGACATCCGGTGGATAGTGGTGCTTGAACCCCTGACCTTGGGATCAGTAATCCAGGACCCTACCACCGGGCCACCACTGCCCGAGAAATTAACATAAATAAATAAATAAATAGGCCACTTGGTAATAAATAAATAAACAAACAAACAATCAAACAAAACTGATAGTGCACCATCCATAAGTATATCTTTACAACACGTTATCTATTTTTCCAAGAAATGTTCTCATATTCACTTAATCATAATCACTGTAATAATTACTCATGCCCTAAAATTTAAAAAGGATATATTAAGTGACATGAAGGAGCTCCTCTCTGCCATACTCTGCAGTTCTCCACACTCCAACTTAACATGCGGGAGGCAAAGGCCATCTACTGCCACTTGGCCCAGAGTCCCAGGGCGATGATGCTGCCCAAGGTGACCAGAGCTTACTTTCGATCTCATAGCAATGCTTTCCCAAGGAAAAGCCACTGAATCTGTGGCTGATCTGTCTAAAGATGGAGGAAGGCAAGAGATCCCACCGAAATTAGCGTGAGGTCCATATTTGAGGAGATATTCCAAGATTTGGCCATCATGCAGAGGAGTGCTGTGACCGAACTGGAATGGAGATTGGTGCAGTGGGTAGGGCCTCTTTACTGAATGGCTTACTGAGCCCAAAGGGTTTAATGGAGGTTTTCGGACCACTAGAGACAAGGCTTCTGTCTGATGCTCTGGACTGTGAGATGGTGTGCTTTCATAGCATTCTGCAGGCTGTGCTTTGGTCGCATTCTCTAAGTCAGAAGTCTCTCTGGCACACGCATGATGGTCTTGTTTTTCCATACCTGTATATTCTGGACTCTCACACAGGTGCAGTGGTTGTGATTGGTTCTCTAAGATCACGGAGAGTTTTCTAAACACCATATCAACACTTTCACTCATAGCCCTGGAGAGCTCACGTTTCAGCATTTCCTGGAGGTTCTTTTGAGCCCTCTGTGAGCTTAAATGGCCATCATCTACTTTTATCATATCTTTGTGTTCAAGTGTGCTGCTGTCATCAAAATTCAAGCTCACATCTAGCTCATGATGGCCTTGCTCCCCTTTCTCTTCATTATCCGAGTTACTGTGATCGTGCATCTGTACAAACCTCTCTTGCAGTTGGTGTAAGAGCCGTTGCATGCTCTGCAGTTGCTTTTTTAGCTTGTGACACTCCTCGTCTCGGCTTATATTAGCATCACAGTTTGTGGCTGAAATTCCAGCATGGTTGTGTTCCTGGTGCTGAGGAAGCTTCTGTTTGCGTTTGTTCTCTTTATACACTTCTCTGCCATACCTGCTGCCTTCACTCTCAGCGTTCTCTCTTTCTGCATGCGACTTGTCGCTCGGTGAATTCGCCATGCCTCGTATGATGTTCTCCACCCTGGCTCGCTTGGCCTGGACATGCTCACTAAGTGGACATTCAGGTTCAGCACTTATTCCAGTGGAAGGATGACCAGGAGACGTGGTTTCCTGCTGACTGTCCTTGGAAGGCAGTTTGCTCCACTCATCCTGAGCTGTTTCAGTCAAGGTAGGTCTTGATTCAACCAGGCTGGAGCCAGCAATGGAGGTCTCTGGCATGTAGAATTGGTTGCTGGTAAGAATGGAACGCTTATTGTGGATGGTTTTTCGTAAGAGATGAGAGATGAGTGGTGCATTGTGGTAGGAGGAAAGAGGCTCCTCATACATGTCTCGGCTAAAGCACGGCAGCATTAGATCCGCTTTGCTATCCTCCACGCAGACCTCGTTAGGCTTATGAATGCTTTGGTCTGGTGGCGTCAGATTCATTCTTAATACAGTCCGCTGTATTATTTTCTGGTGCAATTTGACTTGATGTAACTTCACAGTGAATTAGAATATTTCACCACAAATATTAATATGGTGTACCTAAGACAAAAAATAACATAACTATTAGAAGTATTTAGACGAGGGGAAAATGCAGTTACACAAACAAGGTAAAAAATATCATCTGGATAAAAATATATATCAACTTTTTTTTTTCCTTCTTTCTTTATTTACTTTTCAAATTTAGGGTCAGTAAGAGCAAAATAATCAACAATCTTGTTTCTTTTTTAAAATATATTTTGATGAAGGGTTTTTATAATTGCTGATTGGACTGTGTAATAAATATAAAATTATAACAAATATATATAAATATATAATATATAATAATTATAAATAATATTTAACAAGTATTTGTTATCAATATACTAATTAGAAATTAATGATTTATATTAAAATATGCATGTAAATCCAAATATATAATAAATAATAAATCTTCTGTGTGATGTGTATAATAATGTTATCTACTGACTGCAGAGTGGAGCTGTGGATCCTCGACCAAAGCCAAGAAACCAAGGCCAAGAGACCTAGCACACTAGATATGAACTTGTTTCTTTCTTCAAGCCTGTTAATGTTCCATGCACAAACACACAGTGCTCTGACAGAATACATACTGAATCTCAAAGAAGGGAGACCTCTCTCATCTTTTTTTCCCTGTCTGCCTGTTACACTGTCGTTTACTCAATAAAACATTTACTAGGAATTTAAACTGACGAGTATATTTTAGCGGGTGATGGCAGATTGCTCCCTAACGCATTTGCGTGCCGTAGGTCTAAGTCCAGCGTATCCGTTGTGCCAGTGTGCCCAGATCAAAAACGGTAAATGCATGAAATGCTCTTGCTGCCAGTGGTGGAAGTAGGTGGGGCAGAGGACCTCAATGCTTGTTCACAGGCTATGGACTCTTGCAGACATTAAAAAAAAGCATGAAACATTTTCCCAGCGTGGTTCAGAGCTGAGTTGGTGATCTTTTGCAGGGAATTCAGACCCACCACACACGAACTGCGAAGCCTGCTGATGGCAAAGATGAGCATAGCCTAAGGGATTCTCCAATTACTCTCAAATTTTTGCATCCAATGTCTGATTTGTGCCAAACATATCATAGGAAGGGGTTTGAAGGCGGAACAGGAGGTAAACCCAACACTACGTAAGCCGTTTGACCATTTGCAAATGGATTTTATTGAACTCACACCCAGTGAAGGGAAAAGGTACAGCCTAGTAATGGCCGAAATGGGTTGAAACCTTCCCCACCTCCAAACAAGTCTCAGATGCAGTAGCTAAAGCACTGGTAAGAGAAATCCTCACTAGGTGAGGAATAACAGGGAGAGTTTTCAGCAGGAACAAAACACCCTTTCTGAGCACAGCATTGAAACATGGAGGAGGGAATTGACCAGAAGCAACACTGTGCATACCACCCTGCCAGTGGAGGGGAGTACAGAGAGAAAATGTAATGCTCAAAAAGTGTTGTGCTAAAACTGGACTAGGTTGGACCAAGGTCCTCCCCATAGCATTAATGCAAACGTGCATGGGAGAGTGACCAAGGTGGGTCCCAAACACATGAATTTGGCCAGTAAAAACACCATTCACCAAAATGGCTTTATGTGATAATGCAGTGCTTAATTATTGTGCAACCCAGTCCTGTGCTCGAGAATCTTTCCATAACCAGGTTAAGGAAGCCCTTCTGGCTCCGGCTGACAGGCCTGCTATATGGCGACAAACCTGGGGAGTGGGTGTTCATGAAGGACTTCAGGGGGACACAGTGGAACAAACCCAAGTGGATAGGACCATTCCAGGTGTTGCTCACCATACACTCTGCTGTAAAGGTCAGCATAAGAGTCCCTTGGATGCACCCCAATCACTGCATGAGAGTTCCAGAGCCAATGGAAGAACTACAGAAAGAGAGAATTCAACATGAAAAAGATCAACGCTACAATCAAGACGCCTCTCGGATGACCAACGTATCCCAGTACCATTCCAGCTCATATAGACACATAGAGGACACGCTCACTCACCTTTTCACTTGCTAAACTGCTTAATCCTACTATAATCAGGCTGAAGCTGTGCCTATCTTAGCAAGCACTGGGCAAAGGTGGGGTACACCTTGAACAGCTCACTAGACCATCACAGGATAACTCAAACAGCCATTCACACTCACATCCACACCTAGGAGCAATTTGGAACAGCCATTTAACATAATGTTTATGTCTTTGGAGTGTAGGAAGAAACCAGAGTACCTGGAGGAAACCCACACAAGCACTGGGAGAACATGAAAACTGTACACAGAAACGCCCAAGCCCGGGACTCAAACCCGGGACCTTTTTGCTGTGAGCCGGACGTGCTAATCACTACGCCACCATGCTGTCCCATAGAGAACACTATGGTGTGGATATGTGTGATGGCATATTAGTCAGCACAGTTTATCTAGTAAACGTTGGTGACATTTCCGTGCCACCCAAAATGAACTGTTTGCTTTCAGTTACACTACCAAACACTAGAGTGCTCTAGGAACAGCTGTTTTCATGCTAACTAATCAGCATTGATCAAAATTGATTACAGGTGGAAGCCAATTAGCATGGTGTGAAATAGAGAAGGTGATCAATTACAGTTAGTTAGTTTCACATGCTTTACGAAGTGTTAAGTTGAATCCTCAGGAATTCTTATTTCTGATGTTAGCTGCTGTATCGACCCCTGTACTTGTAATTTTGGTATCATTTTTTAATGGGGGGGGGGGGGGGGGTTTCATTTTTT
>JAOUQZ010000002.1:19288575-19318361 GCA_028564935.1 Neosilurus hyrtlii
ACATACAATATATTTAGCTCTACTCCGACGTATCGAGCACTGTTTTACGGAAAATCGACTCAAGATCTTATATATATTTGGTATGTTATCTCGAGTGGATAATGTTTTATCCAGGAAGAGTGGACCAGTCAGATTGTGCCAGTCCTGTGCGTTCTATACAAATGAAACTATTTATATTGTAATGTTGCAAAATGTGGTTCTTGGCATTCTTCACACTTCCAAGATGGCGGCAGCTTACCACTATAGATCTTATGCCAAGGTGATCCCATGCCTATCTAGTATTATTGGATATCTATGCGCGACTCATTGTAGGGCGTGTTCCAAATGGTATTTTATTTCTTTTAAGATTGAATGTGGTTGTATATGAAATAACTACTTGTACACACTATTTTGAGCACTCCTTGGCCAGTAGGGGGGGTATTTGTAATTCGACCTTGTTGTGAGTAGCCTGGCCTTTCCTTCCCCATGCAGTAGGAAATTAATATAAATAAATTTGTTCTCATTCTGTAATGTGTTAAATAAACTAGCTCCCTGGGTTGCACTACAGGTTTGTGTTTTAAATAAACATGCTGCCTTGAGTCAACACTAATATGTTAAATGAAAACAGTGTAAACTAGAAAAGCACTCGGAGAGCGCAGACCTCCACCAAGGCCGTTCAGTACCCCCATATGGTATTGTAAGAAATGAAGCATTTTTATAAATGCATTATTTGTTTATTATTTGAGCCCTACAGTGCAAACTTACTGCCATTTATATGATTGCATTGTGTTTAGGGCCTTGTGCTCGGATGAGGAAGTATTAATAACTGGATTATTTTTGTGATAATTGACCTGAAAGCTGTTCAAAAAGGTAAAGGAATGAGATTACACCATCGAACGCAAGCCTGGAAGTTGCTCTTCAGTTTGGTCCGAACGCAGAAACTCGGAGGACTACGTCATCTGTGCTAAGAAATCTTTAAAATCAATAATCTGGATCACTGCCAAAATTTAGCTACTTGTTCCTTGTATAATTTGTGACTGATCCTGAAAATTTTATTAAAATCCGTTCATAAGTTTTTGAGTAATGTTGCTAACAAACAAACCAATGCCGGTGAAAACATAACCTCCTTGGCAGAGATAATAACACTGGGGTGACATCTAGTGCTACCTTTTACTCAGAAGAGAATGAAACATCATTTGCAGAACAGCTTAATATTATTAGGGTTGCGGGGAGACTGTGCCAGTCTCAGCTGTCACCGGGGCGAAGGAAGAGTACACCTCGCCAGACCATTGCAGGGCAACACACACACATACAACCACTCAACCATGTGCTGTGAACTGCTTTGTGCCAGATACCACTGCACACCCACAGAGGTCTTACGGAGTCCATGCCTGGATGGGTTAGCATGGGTGTCCAGTGTTATCTGCAAAGGCCCAGTGTGGGTGCAGGTTTTCACTTCGACCAAGCAGTAGCCACACCTTCTGCCACTCTCAATCACTGATTTAAAAAAAACCAACAAGGGCTCCCGAGTGGCACATCGGCAAGGTGCACGACTATCAACCTGGAGATCGCAAGTCTGAATCCGGATTGATGCCACAGGCATCCGTGACCGGGAGTCCATGGGAGCTAATTTGCTGAGCTCTCACGGGAGAGAGGGATGGCATACGCTCATTCACTCACAGAGATCACAACCTAGAGGTCACTCACGTCTGTGAGCGCATTCGTACGAGGGGGCGGATAGCGCTTTCCTTCCGAGTGTGTAGGCCGCCGCCGAATATGCAGTTCGAAAAGAGGCGGGCAGTAGCATCGCATGTCACGGAGGTGCTTACGCCCCTCCCTGGTCGGTGGTAGTCGTGTGATAGGGAAGGCAAAAAGTTGGTGAGTGGGAATTGGATATGACTAAATTAGGGGAGAAAAATGGGGTAAAAATAAAGTATTTGTATGTAACCACCTTCTTCTTCTTCTTGTTGTTCCTGTAGTAAAAGTTTTAAAGTTTATGAAATAATTTATTATTTATTTAGGAGATTTTTGATTCTGAAGCATATACATTATAGAGATGTACTTTTCAATTACTTTTTTTTTTTAACAGATACTTGGCAGAAACAACATCCAGTGATTATTAATGGCAAAGCAGTGTGTGATGGTGGTGCACCTTCTTGCCAACGGCTTAATAAGCAGCAGACAGCTTTATTGGATCAGTGGTGCAGCTCTGGATCTGAAGCTTCAGAAGCTTCTACACAGACCCGACGGGAAAAGGGCAAAGCCGAGGGACAGGTGGAGAGCAGATCTCTTCTCGAGATCCGAGAGGTGGCAGTGGAGCAGAAGAGCCAGACAGAGAAGGACAAAGAGAAGATTCATTCAGAGGACCTGAAGGATCCTGATCTAGAATCAGTGATGGATTGGAAGGCGCGCTCTGTATCGGAATGGGACAGACTCCAGACGGTTGCTGATGAGCTCGACTGGAAGTCTGGCTTTGATGAGGAAACTCTGAGGTTTCAAGGGATGGGGACAGAAAGTGGAGGTGTCTCTTCATTTATGCCAGCAGGTGAGTTCTGGTGTCACCTGAATGCTTATCAGGCAGCTCCAACAAGCCAGCTGAAGCATGTTACCTCCGGTAACCATGACCTTCTCAAAAGCCTCCCAGAATCCCAAGCTTGCACTAACAGAAACGAGTCCTTCCACCCAGCAGCAGATGGTGCTGAAGCGAGTGAGAATACAGTTGAGATACGGATGACTTCTGGTCTGTGTAGCAGTGAGAATGTGTGTGGTGATGACTTGGGCAGTGGAGGAACTGAAGCTCAGGTCAGTAATGCCGGTCTTGTGTATGACCTGAGTGCGCTGCTGGCAGACAACCATGCACAGTCCTTTACTGATTACATGTGGCTTCAGCCTGCACCCTCTTCTTGGAATTTTCCAGTGGGACATGGCCTGCCGGAGGTAGTCCATTATCCCTTACAGTTCTCTGGCACAGACTATCATGGATTTCAAAAAAGTACAAATATTGAAGGTACTTTTTTCGTAAATACTGCATTTAATTTCCTGCTAATCATTCGTGCACCATTAAGACTTTAATTTCACTGTTCAGTATTGATTTTTAACAGTCTTGCTGAAATGCCAAATTCAGTACTGGACTTGTACTGTCTCAGTGATGTAGGCCAATATGGACCCCGACTTTAGATCGGCATGTTTGGGCATCGGTAGCATCATTAAATGCAGGTTATGTATAAAACTAGTGCGCACCAAGTATCCGAGTTCTAACTTTATTACCAATGTGTTTTGCTTCCTAGTGATCTGGAGGATGTGGGAGGACCTCAGTAAAACATCCAGTCCCTGTATATCTCCTCAAACAGCCTGTGTAGCTCCTGGCTCTACTTTTGAATTCACTGTTATGTCCTACAACATTCTGGCCCAGGATCTGCTCGAAGCTAACTCCGAACTGTATGCACACTGCTCAGAGGACGTCCTAGCGTGGGAGAACCGTTTCCAGAACATTCTCAAAGAGCTACAGAGCTGGGAACCTGATGTAAGTTGAAGCTCAATACGAATTTCCTCACAGCGGAAAGGTTCAGACAAAGGCCTTTCTGTGTGGAGGTTGCACGTTCTCTCCATGCTCTCCATTTGGGTTTCCTCTGGGTGGTCTGGTTTCTTTTCACAGTCCAAAGACATGCGTGCTGGGTAGGGATGTGAATCGAACAACAACTCACGATTCAATTCGATTCCGATTCTTGGGGTGACGAATCGATTCTTGATTCGAACCGATGTTTGATTCATAGCCATTACAAACAAATGGAGCCAATTTCACGAGTAACTACATTCTTCTATAAGCGAGGAACAACTCTTCTATAAGAAAGAAATTATATTACTAGATGACTGGTTTTGTAGATGTACTGATCCGCTTTACTCGTTCAGAGTCGGTTGGGAGTTTAGTGAAGTGATGAAGTGGTTGTTGGTCAGGAGTTGTTCGTGCTGCTGCTCCGGTTCTTTTAGCTCCGGGTGATGTTGTAAGATGTGCGCTCGGGGATTTGAAGTGTTTCCGAAATACTTGACTTTTATTTTGCTCACCACATGTCATGTCAAGCTCCTTCTTACCCGAAAAATACGAAGTAAAAGCGTTTTTCCTTCAGTGAAGACGGCGCTGGCTGTATTTCTTTTTCCTCATCCATGTCAAAGCTAAGCTACCATGTTTCCCTGATAATAAGACACTGTCTTTTTTGGGGTTTTTTCAGTTCAAAACACCATAGGGCTTATTTTGGGAGTCTTATTTTAATTAACATTAACAGCAATTCCAATAAACAGGTGAGTGTGAACACAAAACTCAAAAACACAAAAAATAATAGGCAGAAGATAGAAGATGATACCGGTAAATAAATGATGAGCGTTATGCTCCCCCAGTCCTGCTTTTATCCCCATCATGCCCCTCAGTCCTGCTTTACAATACTTTACTTACCAGGTTTTTTTTTCTTAACTTCCTCTTTTCTGTCCCATCTCCACGGCGCTGTTGTAAATGGCGCTGGCGAGCATGCATTCACAGAAAATGAGGGGAGGGTGTGAACAAAATATGGATTTAGCTAGGGCTTATTTTCAGGGTAGGGCCTATTTTGGATCGTTCTGCAGAAGAAAGGGTCGGTCTTATTATCGGGGAAACACGCTAGTTCTCTACCTGCCACTCACTGGAACAATTCACGACAGAGGCTGCGTGTGGACAAACGGTACGCGTTGTGAGGAAGGTTGGATTCTCGAAAACACGTGATCTTAAAAATCGATGCTTGAAAATCTGAATCGATTCATAATGCTAATAAATAAGAATTTTTATTTTATTTAATTTTATTTATTTATTTATTTATTAATTTTTTTCTGGCACCCCTAACGCTTGGGCAACAGGGTACTCTAAACTACCCATAGGTGTGAATGTGTTAGCTCTGCAGTAGACCGGTGATCTGTTCAGTGTGTACCCCGCCTTTCACCTGAAGTCAGCTGGGATTGGCTCTAGCTTCCCCCATCTCCCCCATCGTCCTGTTGGATAAGTGCTATAAATAGTGGATGAGTGGGTATATTTATGCATGAATAGTTACTAAAGTATGTATAGATGACAGGAAAGGATGAAAAAAATCTTGTCTAAAAGGTGAAGCAGTCAGGCTACAGAAACGTCTGTTCAATTTCAATTTGTATTTGTTTCCTTTTTTTAATTCTTTCTCTGTATGTTGTTACATGTGCAGATTATTTGTCTTCAAGAGGTGCAAGAGAATCACTTCCAAGAGCAGATGTCTCCAGCCCTGACTGAAATGGGTGAGAACTTTTTATAGTGCTACAGCCTTATACTGAAGGGACGACGACAGTGACCCAAAATACCAAATATTGCTTAAATAAAAATGGAAACATTGCGATCACATAAGAATTTACACCCATTGCTGTGAGACTGCTAAATTAATTTTGGCGCAACCATTTACCACCAGATGCCCAATAATTAGTTTTAGTCTATACTACACTGGAGCGGTGCGTTCTGATTGGTCCGCTATGTAAACGGAACTCATTATTCCGAGTAGATAATGCTTGCATTAAAATGACATGCACGCACTGTTTGTTACAGACACTTGGAGCAAGTGGTCTAATCATTTCATTCGTTAATTTTCTGAACCGCTTGATTCTAATTCGGGTTAATTCGAGGCTGGCACCCATCTCAGCCGACTCTGGGCGAGGGCAGGGTACACCCTGGACAGCTCGCCAGGCCATCGCAGGGCATGTAATCATTTTCCACTTAAAAATAGGAAAGAAAACAAAAGCCATACTGACACTAAAACACCTTTCCAGACTTTACTTTCGTTTTTATTACTTTACTTGCATTTTGGATGAGTACGTTAAGTGAACAGGAACAGATATTGTTAGCTAATAATTGGTCAAATTTTAAACAAAGTTGCAGTAATTGGTTAAAATTGCATGGTTGAGCAGAGTGCGTGAGGATCGGTTGAATTTGCTTGATCTGATGCGATCACGACATCGTAAATTCCTGCAGAGACTGACTTTACTCATCTTGATTTAGTTTGCTTGTAATTTTTAGTGTCATATACTTGTACTCTTATAGAGACTCGCATGTGCACTCAAGCTCACAAAATAATAATTATAGTAATAAACAATTATAAAACTCAGGCTGGGAGGATGTCGCTGACTTGTATAGTCCTGCAGGCTCGCAGACTATTCAGTGACATCCACCTTGCCCTCCGTGCAACATATGTTAAGTCTGGAGTTGAATTGGGTGTAAAGTGTCACATGGTCTTTATATAAACCTGTTCCAGAACGGCCCCGGAATTTGTTAAATAACCTACCAAAAAAATAAACATGACGCCATCTGGGACAAAATTCTGGAAAAGTACAATCAGACACGATCTACGAAGGCTGGTGACCTGCTTAAAAGTGGATTCGCCACAGAAGCGTTACAATCTGTTTTGTGTAGCTTCATGATATATCATTTCAGTTTTAGGATTTGACTAATGAGTTTCTTGGTGTGTAGTGTTTTGGAAACCATCTTCCTGCATGATCATTATCACTAAGTCTAGCTCACTTTCCTCCCTAGGATATGACTGCGTGTACAAGCGCCGCACAGGCACCAAAACGGACGGCTGTGCGGTGTGCTACAACACTAAGCGTTTTACGACCCTTTCTGTAGCCCTGCTTGAGTTCAAACGTCACGACTCAGAACTGTTGGACCGGGATAACGTGGGCATCGTGCTGCTCCTTCAGCCAGTCTCAGCACATGGTGAAGCCATTACGTACCGACCCATCTGTGTGGCCAACACACACCTGCTGTACAACCCCAGGAGGGGGGATGTGAAACTGGCCCAGCTGGCCATCATGCTGGCAGAGATTGACAGCCTGGTCAAGCTGTGTAAGCTCAAAGGGCTTGAGTGTGAGATCATTCTGTGTGGGGACTTCAACTCCTTGCCCAACATGCCGCTGTATCAGCTGATCGTCACGGGCCAGCTCTACTACCACGGACTACCAAACTGGATGGTGCGTCTCAGTCCTTAAGGGTTAATGTTTAAGGTTTATCCTATTATTATTATTATTATTATTATTATTATTGTTATTGTTATTATTAGCTATTTATCAATTTATTTTTTCACACTTACACCCAGGGGCAATTTGGAATAGCCAGTAAGCCTAATTTGCATGTTTTTGGGCCGTTGGAGGAAACTGAATAACCCGGATGAAAACCCACACAAGCACGGGGGGGGACAACATTCAGACTCCACACAGAAACGCCCATGTCGGGCTCCTGAGTGGCGCATCAACCCGGAGATCGCAAGTTCGAATCCGGATTGATGCCACAGCCATCCGTGACCAGGAGTCCATAGGAGCTAACTGGCTGAGCTTTCACAGGAGGGAGGGATGGCATACGCTCACTTCCCTTTCACTCACAGTGATCACCAGTCAATCATGGGCATCTGTGAGCTCATTCGTATGAGGGGACGGATAGCGCTTTCCCTCCGAGTGTGTTAGGCCACCCCTAAATACGCGTGCGCTGCAGTTCGAAAAAATGCAGGTGGCAGCATCGCATATCTCTGAGGGGGCTTGTGCATAATTGGTGGGAATTTGGTACGACTAAAATTAGTGAGAAAAATGGGGGAAGTCCAAAAATCAAAAATTAAAAAGAAACGCCCATGTTGAGCCCAGGTCTCAAACCCAGGACTTTCTAGCTGTTAGGCAGACATGCTAATTGTTATACTACCGTACCAGTATAAGTACATAAGAACTAGTTCATAAAGCGTTCCAGGTAACTTCAGTGCGAGTTTACACCCCTTTCTCTCGCTCTCTTTTTTTTTTTTTTTTTTTTAAACAAATTAAAGTAAAAGAGAAACTGTTGTAATGATTAAGAACTAAGTGTCTTGGCATGTTTAATTGCAGGTGTCTGGTCAGGAGGACTTGTCCTATAAAACCCATCACCGGCGGCTCTACGCACCTTTATGGCCCAGCAGCTTGGGTATCAACGATAACTGTCAGTACTATAATGTTAGTGAGCCTCGAAGCAAAGAATCAGGTCAGCAGATGTGTTTTGTGAATTTTTCTCTCTGAGTGTAGATTTAGTATTAAAGGGAAGTTCCTTTTTTAAAATTGATGCGTGTGCATATCCTGCTGTCAGTGTGCAGCTCCATATTAAGGCATATGTGTGAGTGCAGCTATATTTATTCTTTCAGCAGGGAAACTGCAGTACAATCATGACTTCCTGCGGCAGCTGCGTTATTGCCCAGCAGCCCGTATACGACCCCCTGACCTGGAGCTCATACCAGGTGTCAGCGACAACACTCCAAGTAACTATCTCCCCTATTTTTAATCTTTCTGACTCCAAGCACCAACTGTGGAAAATGAGTGTAGTGACACTGTGACCGTCTCTTCACGACGGCTGAGTCATGAGCCTCTACTATGGGAGCATCTCATTTTAGTAAAGCATAGAGATGCTCATTGGATTGTTATGTTTTTCTGATTTGACATGAGTATATGAGCCAGCATGTAAATATAAATTAGTGGAAGGTCCCTTAAGGACTGCTAGCAACAAAATCCTAGCAAAGAGAGAGAAAAAAAACAACAACAGAGTATTTCCACAGAAATTCTATGCGGACATCCGGTCCGGTTAATATAAAGTTGTTCCCATTTTACTGCTATAACAGCCTCCGCTCCTCAGAGAAGGCTCTCCTCTTGATTTTAAAGCATTTCAAAATCAACACGTGATCAGGCAATGATATTTGCGAAGAAGGTGAAAAGTGTATCTCACTGGGCTTGTACAGTTGGCAACTGTGGTGAATGGATGTTCACCATGCATTCACTCACTCACACCCACTCATTTGTGGAAGTGCTTAGTCCTATTAGGGTCATGGGGTACACCCTGAACAGCTCACCAGACCATTGTCGGGACGAGGGGTACACCCTGAACAGCTCACCGTACACCATGGCCAACATACACACAACCACTCAGCCTCACACCTATGGGCAATTTGGAACAGCTAATCAGCCCAACGTGCATGTCTTTTGGGGTTGTGGGAGGAAACCGCAGTGTCCGAAGGAAACACACGTAAATACAAGAACATGCAAAGTCCACACAGAAACGCCCGAGCCCAGGACTCGAACCCAGGACCTTCCTGCTGTGAGATAGACATGCTAACCACTGCGCCACCATGCTGTCTATTTTTTGAATCAATGCAAAGGAAAAGGACCTGGCCCTGTTGAGGTATCACACTTCTAAAAAATAAAATAATAATAAAAAATAAATAAATATTGGGTTTCTCATGGTCATTTTAAATTGCTGCCTCTTCAGATCATCTGGGTCAGAACTGGATGGAGCCAGATCTGACATCATAGATTCTGATCCTTAATATACTTAACAGATTGAATTCAAATGTGATGTTTTGACCAAAAAAATATAAGTTCCCCATTATAGGAGTGGGATATTAAACTCATTCGTTCATTTTCTAAGCCGATTCATCCTTATTAGGGTCACGGGGAGGCTGGCACCCATCTCAGCCGACTCTGGGCAAGAGTGGGGTACACCCTGGGGTACATTTATTTATTTTTGTGATGTCATGTCATCTGCATAAATTCCTACCAAAATTGAACAGGTAACCACCCATCCATCATAAAAATTTCCAATTAATCTGGAAGTTGCCATCAGTGAGAAACAAATAAACACACACCAACGAAAACACAACCTCCTTTTGGAGGTAAAACAAAACGAAACCACGCAACACTCTCAAAAAAAAATGTTGGGTTCTGCACTTTTTTTAGGTAGGTGGATGCGCTCGCTCCGTTGGGAACCGTTGAAGAGGGATGTTATATGGACACTCCGCCTAACTGTAATGATGGCACATCTGATCTAATTTGACTCGTACCGGGTGTATGCTTTCATGCTATGCAGGAGAGTTTTATAAGGTTTATTCTGTGTTTTATATCTTAGCACAGCTTGTATGTTTTATCTTGTTTAAAGAGGTTAATATTTTCCATAACATTTAAAAAATATGACCCTGTTACATTTCCTTCACAGCCTTTTTATTTGTTAAATTAATCCCCACATTGTCCTCTGTTCCAGCTCCTGAAGAAACACCGGCAGCTCCTCCAAGGTGAAATCTACTCTTAAAACTGTTGCTCCAGAATAGCGTCCTTTAGTGGAAGGATACTGCAGAAGAAAATTATCATTTATTTATAAACTGATGTTTTTGTTCTTGTTTGACAGGCATTTCAGAAATGTCATATGTCATGCTTTTAATCTGAGCTCTGCGTACAGCCAAAACATATCAGGCACTGAATGCTGTGCAGTCACCACGCTCCACTCCCACTCTGCTGCCATGGTCGACTACATCTTCTACTCCACAAGAACAGGACACGCTCAGGACTGTGACGGTAGGCCGCAGGAGACTTTCTTTATCGTCTCGGTATCATCGCAGTAGACTCAGTGGAATACGAGGAGTTGTTCGTGTGTACGGCGTGGGCAGATGTTCTGTTGAGAAGCTATCTTAGAAGTTACGTTAGACTGCTCAGTGCTATATTTGTTTGTCATGTCAAATTAGAAACTGATAGATAAATGTTTGGTGAGCTACATAGTTAGCTTGTTGAGTGCATAAATGGGTGAGTGAAACGTACTTTATTCTCTCCTGATCGTGACGTTTTCTTTCTTTGTGTTTTTGTCCACCTCAAGATGACTGCATGCCCCTAATTCTGAAAAGGTCATAATTTGCTCGCCCATGCTAATGAATACCTTCTTAAAATGAACCCATCATCAGATCTTTAAAAGTTTGGATCTTTTTGCTGTCATAGCCATATAAGATCGGGCTCTGTGGGTGGGATGGGGAATTACACCCTCTCTCTCCCCTAATGATCACAGAGACGGTAATGAATCTGCGTTTTTTACAAAATTAAACGAACGACATGTTTCTGCCAAACATCCAGGCTACTGGTTTATCCACCCCGGGGTGTATACAGTATAAGAATTTTGTTCGGCACGGTGGTTTACTGCTTAGTACATCCGTCTCACAGCAAGATGGTTCTTGGTTTGAGCCCTGTGCTCGGCGAGGGCGTTTCTGTGTGGAGTTCACATGTTCTTCCCGTGCATGCATTCGTGTTTTTCCGCTCAAAGTCCAAACACATACACGTTAGGCTAATTGGCTATTTCAAATTGCCCCTAGGTGTGTGTGTTGGCCCTGCAATGGTTTAGCGAGCTGTTCACGGTGTGACCCTACTAGGATTAAGCAGTTCAGCAAACGAGTGAATGACTGCATCAATGAATTAATGCCTTATTTCGTACCTCCTTTTTAGACAAAGTGAAAGGTCTGAAGTTGCTCGGCCGTCTTGCTCTGCTGTCTGAAGCTGATCTTTGGTCGATGAATGGACTCCCAAATGAAATATTCCCATCTGACCACCTCAGTCTACTGGCCAAGTTCCAGCTCTGGTGAGTGTTCAGGGTTCCAGGAAGAGGTGCATACATGACCCCAAGTTCACGTGAGGAGTGTATGCAGTGCACTTTTGTTATAAGCGTTCAAACACTGTTGCAAGTTCTTTGAGGCCTTAATTGAGAGATGTGTTCCATTCTCACTGTTCCAGCTACTGAAAGTCAAAGCCAGGTACTAAAACACATTTCTTTCCACCAAAGGTTATGACTCCAGTTCTAATTTTTAAACAGGTTCTTCCTTTTGACTGATGAGGTTTCTAAAGAATGTTTTTAGTTAGTTTTTTTTTTTTTTGCTCTCCATGACTGATGCAGTTGTTTTTAAGATGGAGTTAAGTTAATACTGAATGTCCCTAATTTTGTTTTCCAATTTATTTCGATACCATCTGCTTTTTTTTGAGCAGCTTTGTATTCTTTCAGTGGAAGAAAAAAAAAAATAAATGTCTTGCCAATAAATAGGATTGTGTGCCACTGTTATTTGTTGTTCAAAGTGTGCCATAACAGATCACCCTTCAAAAATCATCGATGAAAATGTGTGTGTGTGTGTGTGTGTGTGTATATATATATATATATATATATATATACTTTTTTTTTTTTTTTGAGCTTCAGTTGTCAGATGTAGAAAATGACAATAAAGCATGCTTCCTTTTAAAGATGGCTGTGAGAAGGCTTAGAAGGCTGTGTTTTGTTTTTTTTGTTTTTTTTTTTTTTCCCCCGGTCACTGTGTAGCACATTCACATGATTGTGTTATCTGGAAATCAGTGCTGCAGGCTGGAAGACATCAGGTTTCCCAGCTCCCTCCACTAGAGCAGGATCAGACTGAGGGGTTACACAGCACGAGTTCATTATTCCTGCACCCAAGGAGGCATGACTGCTATTCACATGTCTCATTATAGGAGATAAGCACTTCACAGCCTACTGTTCTCTCTGTTCACTTCCCAAGTTCATGTTCCAAATCCGTGGACTTCAGCCACACAGGAGCGATCCTAAAGGCCAACTTGTACAACACAAGGCTCTGGCTGTAATAATTAAATCCTTGTTGATTAAATCTTTGCTAATTTTTTGAGCAAAGTTTAGCAGTGTGGATTTTTCACACAAGACTGTCAAGAACAAGAGTTTGAAAGTTGAAGGAAAATAAACAAAAAGCCTGCACAGGAGTTTGGTACATCACTGTTCACTTCCAGTTGCTTGTAATCTTAACACGTGTAAGCGGATTTTTCTCACAGGATGTTAACACACCTTTGTATAGGTCTGCAAGATAGTAATGATGCTTCAAAAGTACATCAGTGAGTTATTTCTTAAGTTAGAGTCTAAATTCTTTATCTATCTCTTTATATCCCTGAACATTTCCAGTTTCTGATTATTTTTCTCATAGTCTAATGCTCAGATTTATTTTGCATGTAACCAGACTGTACAGGAGTGTAGAACTTCAGGACCATACAGAAAAGGTTTCATGTAGAAAGGGTTTTTTTGTTGAACGTTTCTCTCTGACTGGGAAGAGGCCTGGGGTCATCCCAGAACACGCTGGAGGGACTATGTCCCGAGACAAAGAGGTGTCCCCACAGAAAAACTGGAGGAAGCAGCTGGGGAGAGGGACATCTGGACCGCACCGTTTAGGCTGCTGCCACTACAACACGACCAAGCCAAGAAATGCATGCATACACATTATATTATATATTCTGTATCCAACATTGTCAGCACTTTTTATGCTTTAATGAGTGAATTATTTGGGATATTATGTGAACTGATCAGTGTTGTGAGTTTGTGCTGTCTTTTCCCACCATAAATTCAAACAATCCAATGCCCTAATTTAGCCAGTCCAGTACCTTATTTTGAAACCTTTTCTAATGTGCATACAGTAAATCAGTTTCATGATGAATTCATCTAGTTAGCATTAGTTTGACAAATGAAATGAGTAACATGAATAAACATTACATTAGAGTCGCCATAGCTCAGCATGTGGTTTGTGTATTTGTCAAATTAAAATTTTCATTATAGGAAAAAATTATAGCACATTGCAATCATTGTGGATCTCAACGTTTTCATTGTTCTAAAGAATTGCATACAGCTTGCATTGTGGGGTGGGTGGAGGGGACGCCCAGCACTTGGCTACTTTTCCCCCCAGCCTTTCTTAGTACTTTGCCGGGGGAAATAGTTTGGCAACTCTCTGATCATTGTTCCATGCTTGAATGGTTCAAAAAAGGTGCAAGCAGGTGCTAAGACAGACACACACACACACACGTGTGTGTTCTTGGCTGTAATGAGTTGAAGGTTTGTAGCATTTTCTAAATCCATAGTTTGCAAGCACTGACAAAAGTTATAGAATCAAAACACTCGGAGTATGTTCACCCAGGTTTTTCAACTTTCTAACTGGCTTCATGACACATTTCTCTTACAAAAGCTGAATCAGTTAATAAAACTAGTTTTGGACCATATCCATGATTTATTTGTCATGAAAAACTACAGTGGGAAATCACCCACCAAGTATAGTCTAAGATTATTTGTGGCCAATATATCTTCACCGTTCTAAGCTACAGTAGAACTTTTATGATGTTAAAAAAATAATTAAAATTAAGAACCTAAACAACGGCTGCAGCATATGGTGCATTGTAAGTGCTATTTAAAATGCAATGTCTGATCAAACAGGGTGAGAAGTTCTGTCATTCGGGAGGAACTCTGAGTAGAGCCGCTGCTCCTCCGCGTTGAGAGGAGCTAGTTGAGGAGGCTTGGGCATCTGATTAGAATGCCCCCCGAACAGCAACCTGGTGTGGTGTTTCAGGCACGTCCAACTGGGAAGAGACCTCGGGGCCGACCCAGAACACGCTGGAGGGACTACGTCTCTCAGCTGGTCTGGGAACTCCTTGGCGTCCCCTGGAAGAGCTGGAGGAAGTGGCTGGGAGGAGGGATGTCTGGACCTCACTGCTTAGGCTGCTGCCCCCACGACCCGACCCCAGAACAAGCGAAAGAAGATGAATGAATGTCTGATCAAACAAAAATACAATTCACATTTTTCCCAAACTGATGTTCCATATTTACTGTAATAAAAGTAATAAATCTTTACAACTTGATAAATATTACTGTTAAACATACTCAACTGCATCTGTAAGTGGTTAGAATGTCAACGTTTAATACAAAAAAAAAACCCTCGCATTTAGTGCTTAAAATAACACTATTATAAAAAGTAACAAAAACTCAGTCGTATGTGACTGACTGAACAGTGAAGATGGGGAAGGCTGACGTTTGGCCACACTGGTGTTTTCAGTCCAATTCCCAAACTTTCATGTCCATGGTTAAATAGTTCCGTGATGGAAAATGGCGTGCTGAAAGTCTGACTTTCATTCCTTCTGATGCTCATCGTACATTACAACTGGTAACACTACCAAGCAGAGTGACATCCAGTGGACTGCGACGATTAAAAACATAAAACAGTGTTACACAGGACATTAAAAAAAGGCTAATACAGAAAACTGGAGCATTTTAGATTTGTCGAGATCATGAAGCAGTGACATCACCTCTTCCAAATACACTGAGGTTTTCTTTGTTCCATCCACGCTGTAGCATTTTCAGATTTATCCTCACTGGAGAGATTTATCTTCAGTATTGTGAACTTGGCCTAAGTAATATTCAAACACTGTATCTGCTGCTACGCACAGACACTATACACTAGATTTGCTTCTTCTACACATAATTTGGTAGATGTCGGTTTAGAGTGGCGCTGTAGTTGCGTTTCAGATTGTTGGTGTACCCAGCAGCTACCTTCCTTCAGATGATCTAAAAGATATATTGAGTGTCATACAAACCAAACCCTACAAGCTGTGGCTGTGGCTGGGAGGGTGGCTTGACTGTGAGGCGTTTAAAAGGCACCTAACGAGTGAATTAAAAACTAGGGAGAAATGTAAAAACAAAATTAATTTAAACAGGTACACACACACAGCTGTATTTACACAGTTAGGAAGTAGCTGAGTGGAGTGAATTTCTCAGTCGAGTCTCTATAAAAGTGGTTGCTTGAAGTGGAGCTGTGCAGCTGATTTGTTAAAAGTGACATGGCACCACGTTTGCAAAATTGTACATTACCACCAAGTATTCAATTGCGCTTCATCCATGCATTATTGTCTCAGGAGTGTAAAAAAAAACATTTGTCTTCTTCATTCTTGTTTTATCCTGTGGCAGTTCATCTACGCAGAGCAGTTTAGCTGCCAGATTCTTTGTGAAGTGTATAGTTCAAACGCAAAGACCTCGATCACACCCTGATCTGGTATCCGTTCACGTCAACTGGGCCTTTTGGATCCAGAGACTTATCACCTGATAGCCTGGAACAAGACAGAAAAAGAAAGAAATCTGTTTCACTGAAAACTTCTTGCTAAAACCACAGCAGCACCAATCATAATTTTTGGCTAGCAGACTAACGTTCTTGTAACTCTTACTGCTAACTTGCTTGCCCTACTGAACACTAAGAGACCCTTTTATATACACAGACATAATATTAGACATTTTTTGTCATATTTTGTTAATCCCAGAAGGGTTTGGCTCTGCATTCAACCCATCCAACGTGAACACACACACTGAGCAGTGAGCTGCCACACACTGCGGTGCCCGGAGAGTAGTTGGGGGTTAGGTGCCTTGTTCAAGGGCACTTCAGCCATGAAGGTGGAGGAAGGGAAGGTGCAGCTCACTCCTCCCACCAACACACATTTTTCCTGCTGGTTCTGGAAGTGAACCTGCGACCTTTAGGTCCCACACCTGCTTCCCTAACCATTAGGCCACAGCTGCCCCATATATGTAACATGTTACTCACATTCAGGATGGGAACATGAAAAAAAAAAATCTGTGAACTCGTACACCATGTGATCTAAAGTTGGTGGACACCTGACCATCACACCCATTCTTCCCCCATTCCCGTTCTAATAACCTCCTCTCTTCTACTTTGGATTTTTGACAAAATTTTATAGAATGACGGTGCAGATTTATCCATTACACACACAAGAGCATTAGTGTCATCGAGCTCTGATGGCAGTTGGGGTGCAGTCAGTGTTTCATTTCATCTCAAGGGTGTACAGTGGAGTTGAGGTCAGGGTCCTGTGAACGACACTCAATTTCCTCTACACCAACCTTGACCTGCCATGTCTTCATGGACTTCACTCTGTGCACAGGGGTATTGTCATGATGGAACAGATACCCCTAGTCCTCCAGTGAAAGTAATCCCACAGCTCACCGGTTTGGGGAAGAATATAGAATATAGCTATGATCGCAACAGGTCCACAGACCTTTGGACAGATAAGGTACATTTGTGGGGCACAACCCTGTTTGTGGAGATCTACGCCATGTTAACTCCATGCATAATGGTGCTCATCTAACAGATCTGGTAAATCACTTTAGGTCTCCATTTCAAACTTGATTAGATGAAGAGGTAGGAGTGGCAGGGTGGTGTAGTGGTTTGCACGTCCTTCTCTCAGCTCTCATGGCTAACGATTAAGGATAAACCTTTTAATGCACCGTATGCAGTTTGTAAGGGCATTTGTTTCTAGAGCAAGCAGTCCCAAAGGGGTCAAAAATAAAGGTTTTTAATTTGCTAGGTTAAAGTAGTTATTTTCTTAAATGTTCAAGGTTATAAAAACTTTTGAAATTTTGGCTGAACTTTGTCTTTTCTTGGAAGTTACGGCCTTTGAAAGTATGCATGTCCAAAACAATAACATTTCTTTAAAATTTATCATTGTCAATAGTTTTCAAAGTTAAAACCAGTTAGAAATTTTTATTAATTTAACTGCAAGACAAGCTACTTTTTGTTCATTTTTTTTTTATCTGAAGGTGCTCCATACTGTCAGTTTATTCATACATGAAATTTTAGATATGTAGAGATTTTGGAACAATAACCCTCATTTCATGTATCCCCAGTGCTCTAGAAGACTGTGAAAAGGCTCATAACACAGCACTGAATCCTTGTTGTAAATATAAAATCAGCTGTGCATTACTTGGCTGTGTGTGCACAGAGTGTAAAGAGGGTCTTCTGATCAGAGCTGAATGCAGAGAGTAATACCTCGTATCGCCGCGGCTGTTCTTGCGCATGGGGCTGCCTGGGTTACGTAGAGGAGATCCCATATCTTTCTTTCTGTCCTTGGTGGGAGAAACAGGTGCAGGCTTGCCAATCTGCAATACATTCATTACCTTCATTTAATAATGTCAGATGACTGATGTATCTATCAAACCTTATTTACATCACAGCACTAAGCAAAGACTATATTAACAACTTGGATGTTCTCTTGAAGCGAACATCTTGAAAAATGTTTTAGAGAGATATACTTGAGCATGTGGTCAGATGCCATATTAACAGGTCAACAGTGTCAACTCACTCAGTATGTTAGACCAGCTAATCTAAGATGATGTAACAATATCAAGGGAGCAGCAGAGGCATAGTGTTGAAGGAGGTACCAGGAGAAGGGCTGGAAAAAATAACCATCCCTCTCTAATGGAATTGTATCTTCAGGGAGATTATTTTCCTAATTAAATCAGATGTCGGTTGAAATGACCAGTCACGCGAGATGCAAAACAGAGAAAAGAAATGAAATTAACACTATTACATTCATTCGTTTATTTATTTATTTTCTGAACCACTTAATCCTAATTAGGGTCGAGGGGAGGCTGGCGCCCATCTCAGCCGAATCTGGGCAAGGGCAGAGTACACCCTGGACAGCTCGCCAGGCCATCACAGTGCAGAAACACGCTGATGGCAATGCAGCCTACTCTTTTCAAACGACAGCAATGCTTCTTTTACATTCCTCTCACCACAGACGGTGAGACATGGCTGGCCTTTGATAACCCAGTTTGCTGCACTGGGGGGACAACTCTGAACTCTTGAACCCCAGACCTTCGGATCAGTAATCCAGCACCCTGACGCCAGGCCACCACTGTCCCAGAGCATTACATGTGAGGAGAATTTATTTCCTTTGCTACCTAGACCGACAGCTCAAAAATGACCGACGGCACTGCTAGGAAATGACGAATACTTAAATGGCAACATGTCAGGATGCATTTAGATCAAATATATGCACGGAACATGCACTCTTTGGTGTGTGGTTGGTGTGAGGTTGGTGTAGCACTCTTACACAAGCTCAAATCAGCACAATAATACTTACCATTTATTTCTCTTACCTTTCTGTTCAGTAACCATCCCAAGCTGTAAGCGTTCTCAATTACTTTTATGAATCTGTTGAGTTTAACTGTGACCTTTCCATTCATGCATGTTATAGATTTGCTCGCATACTGTGGTGGCAATAATCTGAATAATTATTTCAGAAGTTATTAATCATAAGTGTTCATTTCATTTCATTATCCAAACCACTTTATCCTTAATTAAGGTTATTAAGGCTGGATCTCATCCCAGCCAACTCCGGGCAAAGGTGGCGTACACTGTGAACAGCTCGCCAGGCCATCACAGGGCTAGCACACCAAACCATTCACACTCCTAATCACATCCAGGGGCAATTTTGAACAGTCAATTCGCCTTAATGTGCATGTCTTGGGACACTGGGAGGAAACCAGAGTTCCCAGAGAAAACCCATGCAAGCACTGGGAGCATTTTAATTGTCCAAATTCAAAATCACCACATTAAATGGCAGCTATCTGTAATAATTTGATTCACAACATCAGTTGTCTCAGATTAGTGCTTACTGATCTTCACTTCAATACTGGGTTAATTGTTTTAGCCATTGTTGTGTATACCCAATACATATACTGTACATTATAAGAGAGAGAGACATTGACTTTAAAGAAGGCATGCCAAAAAGCAATGCTTAAAGGGTACCTGTGGAGAATTTGTATTACTAGCTCTTTAAAATGATTACGTATGACATTAGCAGCTAGGTCAGGCAATGTTAGCCCTTGCTTCTTGTCAAGTATGTGCAAGTGCTGCTACACTACTATTACTTCTAGACATGCAAAGCGATAGGTTTCATTCTTCATTGGCTGTTCCAGCCCTGGTAATGACTCAAATTTGTTGTTTTATCCTGTGAGCTGGGCTGCGTGCAGCAGACACCACTCCAAGATAACACATTATCGGCCAGTGCCGAGCCGTGTCACCAGGAAAATGGCAGGGTTCAAAGCATATGGCTGCACAAACAACAAACACAGAAAACACGGAAGACAAAACAAAACCAGCACAGACCACATTCTGAAAATGTTTTCTTTTGGACGCAATTCAGTAGACTGGGAACCTGACCTGACTTCCAGGCAGAACTACACTCCTGGGCCATGTCTGTGCTTTACAAAAATGTTAGTAATTTTTACCTATAACATAAATACATTGAGTAAGTATGCAAATGCTATTAAATAGTCAATATGGAATTACTTTCCCTTTAGATTTTCACAAATATTCAAGTCTCTTGGTTCGACTCGCTCAAAGTTTCTTGCATCTAGAAATGTCCAAATTCATCCACTCGTACTTGACAGCTTCCCAAAGTTCAGTGGTGTTACTAAACTTTCGTGCAACTAATTTATGCTGGATGTATTGCCCAGATGTTCTCTACGGAGTTCAGATCTGGATTCTGTCCCGGCCAGAACAGGAGCTTGATGCAGTTCTTGTCCAGCCAAGCTTTAGTAGCTTTGGCGGTGTGGGCTGGGACATTAATTAGTTATAAAACTAATTATTTGATATAAATTTGCTGGTGTTCAGACAAACCATCAACATTAACAGGTAACAATGTATTCTTGGCTGTTACATACTTTTGCCACTATACCTACAGATGTCATCTCAAATGTTGGCTCAGTTTTTTTTGCCCAGGAGTGTACATCGCACCAAGCCCAAGCTTTTATGTCTAAAACCGGACGCTGTTCATATGGAATTCCTTCATGAAAATTCAACGGATGACAACAAACGGGAACAGCGCCAGGCCAAAAGGAACCAGTAATGTATGTGTGGAGTTTTATCACCTAAAATTGTGGCTCTTTGCTTGATTACTTGCGCTGAACCACCTGGCCCAATGACTTCAGGTCACTTCCGGGGGGGGGGGATGGTTGTTTTGTATTGGTTCAGCCAGTAGTAATCAATGGGAAAAAACTGCCCAGTATTGTGTTCTTATGGTCATTTATGTTAAAATAAGCATCTGTATCGCTTAAACATATAACATTACACACAAATTATACTGTAAGGACCAATACTGCTTCTCTTAAAGCCTAATAAAAAAAAGAAGAGCTTTGAGATAAACAAGTTAAGAGTTCTTCTAAGTACAGCACAGTCATTACTGCATCACTGACAGTTTAATTTTCAGCTTTCTAAGCCACTGACAAGGCTGACAATGCTGTGTTTACACAGTGGCTGAGGCAACCGAAACTCAAGCCAGGGTTCTTCCTCCCTCTAATAGATACTGTAAGGAACACGTCTCCGGGCTGTCATGCTGTCACAGTGCTACACTTTTAAATAGTCCTAAAGCCTTTTATCCACCGCATCTGTGTTTACACTTTGGCTGAAGCAGCTGATGACACCCGGTTTGCTCGGTTCTAAAATAAACTGGGAGAGTTGGACTGAACATAACTTTGTTGTTGACTTATTTAGTGATAATTGTGCAAACATAAACCTGTATGATGGTATGGCATGAGATCAGGTCTCAGAAATTTTGCTCACCTTGAGCCTCATGTCACGTGTATGCCTCTCCAGCTCCTTCTTCAGCTCCTCTTTCGACAGCTTCTCCACATCCAGCACCGAGTGCTTCCATTCGATCTGCTCCACGCTGTGTGGGTCATGTGACACATACTGGCCAATCTTCACTTTGCGCACCTTGTGCCAGTAACCCTTATAAGCAGTCTGAAACTCCTGTAACAAGTCAGCGAGCGTGCGGTACTCCAACGGCTTGAACATCAGATCCGTGCGCCGGCTGATCCCGAGAGCTCCGAACCGGCCGCCGCTGTGGATCCCCAACACAATGTGGCGGAAGTGGCTCCCTGAGAACTGAGTTTTAAAGCTGATGGGAAAGCGCTCCACAGTTGGCATACTGTTCGTGAGGTAACTGGAGTGTAGGTCTGGTTAAGAAATAAGGTTCAGCTGCACTAATCAGATTCATACCATAAAACTTGCTTAATATGGTTTATAATTAGTCATCAGAGGTCAGGCTGATTTCACTGAAAGGTATAGGGACTGAATAAGGACCATTTAAGATCTATTCCATGACAATCATATCTGGCTGGAGAACCTGAAGTGTCCTCCTCACGGAAGATGTTCCTGACGTCTGTACCATAAAATAATTCTTCACATTTTCACGAGGATTCTCCATGTGCTTCATTTTTTTGACAGAACTCATTTCTTCAGTTCTCTTTAGTGCAAACACACCGACTTTACAGTGTAACTTCTCCAATGATTTCATACAGAGCTGAACTATAACAGGACAGCTTAGTGGTTAAGGCGATGGGTTACTGATGCAAAGGTCAGCGGTTCATTCAATCACTATCACCACTGCCGGGACCCTTGAGCAAGGCTCTTAACCCTCAATTGCTCAGTTGTATAAAAAAAAAGATAACTAAGTCGCTCTGGATAAGAGCGTCTACCAAATGCTGTAAATGAAAATGAATCTGCAGCTATTAGGTCATATGATCAGAGGGAAGTGGATTGACTATTATATTCTATCCACTGGATTGTAAGGAATATAGCAAGGCTTAATGAAAGAGCTAGTTACCACGCTACCCTGCTAACCAAACTCCTTGGTTCAGCACACCGGTCACGATTGCCTCTCTCCCAGTTAGTGATGGGGAAAACTGGAGGACTGTTAATCGCAAAGGGGTCAATAGTCATGTTTGGTAGCCCAAAAAAAAAAAAAAAAAAAACCTTTTGCAAATTCAAATATGCATTTAACTTAAATTCCAAAATTTGTTGCTCTTCACCGAATAACCCTAACATGAAAGAAAGGTTAACTTTTAGCTTAGAGTTGCAACTTTATTATTTTTTGTTTCCTGTAGTAACACTAACCCACTAATGATGGGTATATGGGGTGATATCCTAATAGTAGAGTAGCCAATAAGAATATTCAATTGCTCGTATCCAATGAGTATGGATAGAATAATTGACAGTATCCACTGAGCCTGAAGCAAATAACTATACACTTCACCCTCGATTTCCCAGACTATTAGGGGGATAGGCTGTCCGGGAACCTCAAAAGTCCGGCAATCGCTAATGTCCGGGGTCCCTACTCTTTCCCAGACACTTACCATTATCAGTCCGACAATCACCATTATCCAGTAGTAGTCCCAGACATTTACAACACTTATCCGACACTCAGTACACAATATTGTGTTTCCACAAATTTAAGGAGCATATAAAGGGTTCCTAATAAGAAGTAAAAAATTACTTCTCTATAATTTTTTGGTAAACATTTATTGAACAATGCTATTGTAGGCAATGAGAACAAAAAATATATAATTCTGACAAGTATATTGAGGTAAAAGTATGGCTAATAAACAAAAACACAGAAAATACCAATTTTTAAGTTTTTTTTTTTTTTACTTTTGCATAGCATGAATGAACTTCAAACCATATGAAATGGTTTAGCAAGTGACTGCTGCCTTTTTATGAGCAGTGCAGGTGTCAAACCAAGCTGGAATACAGTACATCAGTACACTTTTGACAGCGCATCTGTAGAAGGACACCAGCAGGCGCTGTTTTTCAGGACCCTCAGGAAATGGAGCCAGGACGATAGTTTGTGGCCCCCGCCTTAATATGAAATTTTAAAACGTTACTGCGGCCCGTGAGTTTGATATGTATGGCACTTTAGTGTTGTGGGCGGAGCTGAACGAACTACCAATCATGGTGGGGTATAAAGCTCTCAGGGGCGGGACATCGGCCGGGCTTGATGCAAGCAGACAAACATTTCTCAATGAGTGAAAGTTACAGCGGCGTTGCCATGGAGAGGTTTCTTCCATGCCTGACTGGCTGCCTTGTTTCTATTGTGCTCACACGGACATTCGGCCCAGCATGCTGCGTTCACAACACTTAAAAAAAAAGTGTTTTTAAGTTGCTGCCCAGCATGACATTATACATATATATCTCTCTCTCTGATAAAACTATACATATAGGTCTCTCTCTCTCTGATAAAATAAATCAAAGTGATGCGCACGCACCGGGATAAAAGGAAAGTAAGGAACTCTATGCAGCCGAATGTAAAGTCTGCAGTCACATAGCGACACCATCAGCAATAACAGTCCCCGCTAACCCGGACCAGTTATAGGGTTGCCTTTTCCTGTCACAGCAGCACGGTGTCATTTCTGCATTCTTTTCCTGTAACAGCAGCATGGTGTCATTTCTGCATTCTTTTCCTGTAACAGCAGCACGGTGTCATTTCTGCTTCCTTTTCCTGTAACGACAGCATGGCGGATAACAGTCCGTGAGCAGTCTGCATTTTTGCTCTTGCTGTCCCGGAATTTTCTACCGTCTACAAATGCCATGGTGTTCATGCCATCATGAAAGACATGAACATGAAGCGTAAAAACAAAGGAGACTGCTACCGGGCTTTTATCCGCCGACCGCCGTGCTGCGGTTACAAGAAAAAGGAAGCGGAAATGACGTTCTCCGCGCGTCGGCTAAACGCTTGATTGAAACTTCAAGGCAAGAGAAGCCATGTTCAAAAGAACAGTTCATGTTCTTCAATGTTCCATTCATGTTTAGGACATTTCATGTTCAGAAGAAGGTTAAAGGTTAAAGAACTGTTATTACAGACATTAGAATCTGAATACAGCAGATATAGAAGACTGAAGAAACCACATATAGTCGCTGACCAGAGAAATCTAATTATTATTATAAAGATTATTATTATTTTATTTATTTGTTACTGATAGATTGATTTATTTTCTTATTAATTCTCAATTTGTTTATTTATTTTTTCATCTTATTTTGTGTTAAAAAATAAAGAGATTTGAGAAGATTGAAAATTTAAAAACAAAGCTTTTCTTGTGGAAATCCCGATGCGGCCCAGCCTCACCCAGACTCTGCCTATATTGAGTGTACAGTAGGGGACTCAGCACACATCTCTGTGGGGAGCCGGTGTGGAGACTGAGTGCAGGGGAAAGATGGGGCCCTACTTTGACTCTCTGTGGATGGTGATCCCGAGCTCAGTAATCAGATGCAGACCTACCCAAAGGAGATTATGGTGTATGCGTAATACTGCTCTACAAGCTCAAATTGTGTTGTTATTAAAATGAGCAAATTGAAGATCAGTGTTTGCAGAACTGAAGTGCTCTCAAGGGCTCACCATCCATTTATGCTTGTGAATACCTTTTAGTGTGCACAATTCACAGCTCCTTTCATTTATTTTTAACGACCACTATTTCTGTTAAGTGCTCTTTGTATGATGCTGTGGCTCCCCCTTGTGATATTCTCACAGAACACAATTTGCAGTCTGCTTTGTTCAGTAATCGTCAAATATATCCAGATCACTTTATGGTATCTCCTGATTAGCATAGTTTGAACTTTATAAAAATAACCAAAAACAACATGAAATTTTCACATGAGTCTTTTCGCTCAAAAGAGTTTATCTTTCACATGAGATTTTTTTTTTTAACAATTCAACAAACTTAATGTTATATCAAATTATTTATTGAATAAAATGATCCAATATTGTAAGGGATCATGAACCCCCTTGTACAAGTCCTGCACATCAGGGAGGCCCTTTAGCCCATTCCTATGTATAGAACGGCTTTCACTCTGGGATGTTTCCCTCACACCAGCTGCTCATGAACATTTATGTAAGATTCACATTAGGACTTTGACTTGGCTATTAGTTTTATTCCTTCTTAACCATTTTTGTTAGAAAGTACTTGTGTGCTTGCTTGCTGCATGATCCACTTTCTCTAGAAATTCAGTTCAAGGACAGATGTCCTGATATTTTCTTTTATAGTTTCACTGGTATAAGTGAAGTAAAAGTATGTGATAAGTTACTTTCACTGGCATGGAGTGTTTTCCTTCTCCAAACATAAAGCAAGTAAACCAGTAAGTTCTAGTCTGCTTTCTTCCATCCACAATTTTTTTTTCTAAAAGAATTCTAGCATGTCCCTGAGATGTTTAGCAAACTGTAAATGTACTTGTAACTGTAACAGTAAATGAAATTATTATTTATTTTTATTTTATTTATTTATCTGTTAGTTCTGTTGTTCAGTGTTTTCCTGATGGTAGTTAAACTTAGCCTGGGTTCCTTTGAGAAATTGAGGGATATATCAGGTCTTACTGTAGGACTGATCTTTGCTGCTCAACCACTCCTGGAGCCAAAAAATTGTCTTGAATTTCCTCCATCTCTAACCATGCACTAGTGGAGTCCAAAGTTTTTATAGATGGTTTTGTAATCTTTTCCAGCATATTGAACATCAATAATAATTTTTTTTCTGAGATCTTCCAAAGTCTCCTTTGTTGCTATATGTAACCGAACTCAGATTTGGATTGGATTTTCCTTGCCTTTCCTTGATCAAGGGCGGGGTAATCCCTGGAAAGCTTGCCAGGCCATTGCAGGACCAGTACTCACACAACCATTCACACTCTCACCAAGGGGTAATTAGGACCAGCTAATTAGTCTAGCCAAAAATGTTTTTTTTTTTATCTGTATGACTAAGGAAATGCAGGAAATGCCAGGTTTATATATACAAACACAGCATTACATTCAGAATGTTTCTTTGTTAATGTGAAAGACTAAAACATCACATTGTGACCAATGGCCTGCTCCATTCAGACACAAGAACGCCAGGACGGTTCATGTGTTTTTCCCACTTTGTATGGCACTGGTGCTCAAAATTATCTTTGCCTGGTGTCAGACAAAAGTTACATTGTTATTCCATCACTTAATTAAATGGAAAATGCCAAAAATGCTGATCCACCACATGATTTACACAAAAACACAAACATTTTGCCATGTACAGCATCACCTGGCATGTACACTTCAGTGTATATCAATCACTGTATTTTTTAAAGAGGCCCATTCACTTACCAGGCATTTTAAATAAACATGAAATAGAGTGTTATCTCTAGGAAATAAAATGGAATCATCCTCCAGTCACATGTTCTTGTTATTGTCAACAGTTCAAACAACCAAAACAAGATATAAACCAAGTTAATAAGAGATATTAAGCTTGTGGTCTGGGGTGGTTTTACCAGGAAATCTTTGTATTCAGCCACAACTAAACTGCTATTGGAAGATTAAATGCATAAACTGTACACTAGTTAATAGGAGCCAGTAAACTTAATCCTTACTGGAAAATGGACATATATGCAAGTCATATATGCAAGTTATCAATATTTGTGGAAGAATGTCACAAGTTTTGGGAACTTTTAATAATCGGTCATAACCCAAAATAATAGACTTTTTTTTTTACCTATACATAAAAGCAGTCTTTAAGGTATTGACAATTTTCTTATACAGCATAAAATTTACATAAATATTACAATAGCTGATATTTATACATTTTTATTAAGATTTGTAATTTTTTAAATATAAAATTTTAGATGGGTTTCATTATTATGATTAAACCTTACTATTATTTTAAATTTAGAGCATCGCAGATATACATCATTAATAACTAGCACTTAGAAGGAAAAAAATTGGACCTTTTGGACATTTTTACCTCATTTTTTTGCTAATATACATCGCAGAAAGTGTAAACAGCATGTTGCTGGTGTCTAGGATTGGACCACCGACTGGCCAACAATACCACAAGAGTGTGCGGCATGGGGTTTCATATCATTCATTTAATTTTCCAAACCACTTGATCCTTTATAAGGTTCGTGGGGAAGCTGGAGCCCATCCCAGCCAAACTCCAGACTGTACCTGGGGTACATCTTCTGCAGCTCAGCAGAGCATTTCAAGGTCAACACAGACACCACCACTCACACTCATACCAAGATGTGATCGATGATATTCAGGTAGGTTCGTCTAATGTGCATGTGTTTGGACTGTGAGAGGAAACTGGAGCACCCAGGGAAAACCCATAGAAGCTCATGGAGCTTCTCACAGAAATGCCCTGACTGGGTGTAGGGCTCGAATAACCCAGGACCTTCTTGTTATAAAGTGGAAGTGGTAACCACCAACCAAAAAAAGATATTAGGAATTGCATTTCAGGGGGCAGCACAGTGGCGCAGTGGTTAGCACGTCTGCCTCACAGCAAGAAGGTCCTGGATTTGATTTCCAGCTCGGGCATTTCTGTGTGGAGTTTGCATGTTCTCCCTGTGCTTGTGTGGGTTTCCTCCGGGTACCCCAGTTTTCTCCCATAGTCCAAAAACTTGCACGGTAGGCTAATTGGCTGTTCCAAATTACCCCTAGGTGTGAGTGTGAATGGTTGTGTGACTGTTGGCCCTGCGTTGGCCTGGCGAGCTGTCCAGCATATCTTAGTATCGTAGCAAAGTGAAATGATAGGATGGACCTCGTGCGAATAAGTGCATGACGACACAAGGGAACCCTCAATAGCGCATGACGTCACAGGGAACCCACAATAGCGCATGACGTCACAAGGGAGCCCTCCATAGCGCATGACGACACAGGGAGACCCTCTGGAATGCTGTGTTCTAACAGAACGTCACTATACAGCACAGTATATTATATTAATAGGTGTGAGACAAAAGAAACTGTACAATTTTCACTTTTTGAGAAAACATTTCTGAGAGCAGAATAATGGCTTGTTGTAGAAGCTACGAATTTGATCCATCAGATGATGAATTTCAGCCTTTACACTTTACAGAGAAAATATGCTTGGCTCCAGCTGAGCAATTCACGACTACGAAAAGGAACAAGGCAGTAAAGCTGAGGATGACTGAGTTTGGTCCAGGCTCTGAGCCTCCTCTTACCATCCATCAGATGCTCCAGCAGACGGTAGATGATTATGGAGATCTCCCAGCCCTCTGCTCAAAGGAGGACGGAGTTTGGGTTACACTGACCTACAAGCAATACCAGCAACAGTGCCGAGCTGCAGCCAAGAGCTTTCTTAAGGTATGAATGTAATAAAATAAAATAGTTTTTGTTGTTCGTACACAAGTGCAATGAAATACTGGAATGTAACAACATCCTTATAGAGTCTAGAAATAATATATAAAGAATACAAGGGTGGTTCAGTCTCCAGTCAGTGTAGAACTGCTCAGGTTAACCTCTTCCTGAAAGTCGTCCTGTAAGACGCATGTAGTTTTAGCACTAAAGAGAGATACAAGGGAAACTGAGAGTTTGGTTAAAAAAATGATTTAAATGAAAAGCTCAGTTCAGACAAAATAAATGTAGTGTTAAAGAATGAACCTCTGAATTTAAACATAGTGCACTAAAGTTAAACACAAGCTCATATTTTTTAATGTAAAACAATAACTTGTGTGTGTGTGTGTGTGTGTGTGTGTGTGTGTGTGTGTGTGTGTGTGTAGCTGGGGCTGGAGCGCTCCCATGGTGTTGGTATTCTGGGATTCAATTCTCCTGAGTGGTTCATCTCAAACATTGGTTGCATCATGGCAGGGTAAAACTTCTTATATTCCTCTATATTCACATTTATTATATCCACACGCACTGGATATGAGCAATCACATATTGTGATTGGTTCCTTTACTACTAGGATATCAGCAGTGTGTAGAGAAAAACATGAAAAGAAACCTTCAAGAATATAAAAAAAGCAAAAAAAAAATTGTAATGAAACTATTTAATGATAAGAACAATTTTTTTTTAATTTTCAAGAATTATTATCATTATTTTTTAAATTGTTCTTGTTGTTGTTGTTTTATTATTATTATTTACCAAAGACTGTCACTGTAGCTGTTGCTGTCATTTTGCCAGTTTGTTTGGGTTTAAGTTGAGGAAACATGTAGCCTCCAAAGCCGAAATGATCTTGACTAGTTACTACATTTTAAATAAGATAAAATACAAATGTTATAGTTCTCACAATGATGTGAGTGTGGATATAATAAACTATTTATTCAATTCAATCTCATTGAACACTCTGGCTCCATCAGGTCATGTAGGAATTGAGTTCATGAAATATCTGTTAAATGTTTTTAGCACACATAATGTATGATTAAGAAATGTGTTACTTTTAAAATGTTGCTTACTTTCTTTCAATTTTGAAAACTGGTCAAATATGTGAGTTGTTTTGGTGGTTGATTTAAAATAGGAAAAAGCATGCATACATAAAATAATAAGCGTTAATTTATTTGTTCTTCAGAGGCCTTGCTGCTGGAATCTACACCACCAACTCTCCAGAAGCCTGTCAGTACGTGGTTTCTAACTGTGAAGCCAATGTTCTTGTGGTTGAAAATGACAAACAGTTAGCAAAAATCCTCCAGGTAAGTAGGTGATTAATTTGAAATTTTGAAGGGTTCGAAAATTTTATTCCAAATATATATATATATATATATATATATATATATATATATATATATATATATATATATATATACACACAC
>JAOUQZ010000002.1:19329012-19349907 GCA_028564935.1 Neosilurus hyrtlii
ATATATATATATATATATATATATAGAGAGAGAGAGAGAGAGAGAGAGAGAGAGAGAGAGAGAGAGAGAGAGGGAGATACCTCAAGGCAACTCTGTACTTCATCCCAAGTTTCTCAAACTCAGCCATGACACAGTCTGTTATGCAAGGAATACCTGAAGAACACAAACCCAATATAATTCACATCTGACTTGAGTAATTTTAGTTAGTGGGCCTAAGAAATATATTGACTCACATTTAGCATACAGGCAGTCCATCATTGACTGAACTACATCAAGTTTGGCCTTTATGGAGAAGTTGATGAAGTTAGTGTCCACAAGAATGTGATATGGAGGCCCGAGTTGAGTGTTGTACTGGAAGAACATACATGATGGGTACTTTGGCCTGTGGTGATAAAAGACAGCGTGTCATCACAATCAATCACTGAAAACAAATTTAAGCAACATATACAACAAATAAACATCAGCTATTCTCACACTTCTCGTTCTTTGATAACCGCAGGATCATCTTTCTTCTTTTTCGCCGTTTTCTGTCGATCCTTCTCCTTTCTTAAAGACAAAAAAAGCATACTGAAATAAGATTTGCCATACACAGCATACTGTAGTGTCGTCCTACTATTCCACATATGCTGATATACTGATGTGTAGTGAATGCTCTTTAACTTAATGTAATGACTTACATTCTTTGATCCTTTAAACTTATCATCCTTTTCATTGCAGCATATTTCTGCTTCTTCTGTTTCCCCTAGAAATAAGAAAACAGTCAAAATACCATTTGAATAATTTCACCCACAACCATTTTCACTTCTCCGACACTGTGGCGTTGATTACATTTCCTCCTTAACTCATACACTTCACAAAAATCAATATGGAAATGCTTACATCACAAGCATGACATTCTTACTGATAACTGCCCTAAAAATAATCACAGATGTAATCAAATTCCTGGTCACAGATAGCAGCTCACTTCAAGGGGAACTGAACACAAACATCATAAGAGACCTGGAGATGTGTAGTGCTAGTGATGCAGGCCTACTCAACAATCATCTAAAGCACACTGACACACCCTTTTACACTATGTAGATCCTTGGTTATCCCCAGTTTCTGTAGCGTGAAGTGACTAGGAGTTCAACACTAGTATTTTTACTGGTAACCATTTATACTGCTGGGTGGACAGAGGCACACTTACGGTTACCTTGCCCAGGGGTCTTAGCACGGTGGGGGGTCCAAATGGGGATTCGAACCCATGATCTCACGATCGTGAGCCCGGCACCCTAACCACTACGCCCCTTTACACTATGTGTACACTACGTGGCACAGAAATAACATCTCACAGGCCAAAAGGAAACTCAAACAGGTCGGGCATAAGGCCTCAAACCAGATAATAATATAGCATCATATTAGTGCAATCACTTTACATCAGGTATTGTATACTGTGTATAAGTGTATATTGCATCAAGTACAAAAAGTCTGAAATGTCCACTGACTTCCAATCCCACTTTATATTTCCTCCCTTTCCATCATCTGGTGGTTTTAGGAACTGTTTCAATATAAGAACTGAACACTTACAGTAGCTACTTTTCAGAGTCATCTGCAAACCCCTGGTTCTTTCTGCTTACCACTTTTTGAAATAATGTACTGTATCACTCTGTTAACTATGCACTCTTTATTCTAAAGTCATTACTGTTACATATCCATTTAAACCCTGTTGTTATTAGTTTAAGCCCATGTGTACAATGTCAACACTCCCTCCTAGTCTTCTACTAAACTTGTGCTTTAAATTATTAAAGCACACCTTACACTTTATTGCTTGCTTTATTGATTAATGTTGATTGTTCAACTGTATTGAAATGTTAACACTACTGTATGATAAAAAAAACAGCAAGCATTCATTTGTTTAAAGATTTACCAAACAAAACTAGCATAGCTAGCAAAAATTAGCACATTCTCAGTCGACACCTGGCAACCAAACTACACAGTTTTTAACACACTGTAACTCGTATCATAATGCGTAAAAAAGGATATTCATGAAATTTTGTAAATTGGACAAAACAAATCAGTACCATTGCGTTTTTCCGAAGAAATAAAACACTAACATCCAAAACCTCGTGTTTGGCGACGAAATAAGGCGACGTTTGACGTCATCAAAGCGCGACACCGATGGAATTACACTTCCTCTGCTTGTCAACGGAATGCTAACTGGCAACAGCTATGCGGGTGAAAGTGAAGGTATAATTAAGGCTATCAGGTATGAATTGTTGGTCTTTCGGGTGATTTAACAGCTCCACACAACCTTAAGAGTCGGTAAATGTCATTCCTTGTCGCATTTTCTTACATTCTGCCATTACTTTTTCTAGTAATAAGGGTCGTGTGTTAGCTAGCGGTCTGGCTAACTTACCCTAATGAACACTGGAGTTTTAGCTAGTTAATGGTAACCTGCTTTATTTATTAGCGTTGGAAAGGATTTCCTTTATAAGTGTTGTTCATTATCTTTACATTAACGAGTTTGTCAGGGTTTAATGTCATTGACACTTCAGTGTAAGCACTGCTGGACATGTAGGTAAAATGCCACCATGGTTTTGTTTAGCCAGCCAAATAACCTGGCACCCCTGGCTCCAGACACTCACAGCTCACAATCCTTTTTGGAATATCCGCAGCTGTTTTCAAAAGTAAATAAAGGCAGTATGTAGGTTATATCAGGTGTAACTGAACTGGATTTCCAGTAATGGAAGCCTGGTTCATGCTGAAAATCAGCACATCTATCTCTGTAGGTGTAGTTGTTCTTGATCCTGACCTAGACTACTGGATTGGATTTAAAATCCTAAATCTAGTATGCAGAAATGATGCTGACCGACACAATACAGATCATGAACGTGAGCTTAGGATAACACCTGCGTTGAAGTTCACTGGTGGACCTTCGTGGTTCTGGTGTTTTGCATAACGTGACAGTAAAAACTGAGATCAGTGTCTCATACACCGAGTCCTGAGGATCGGCTTTTACCCACAGCACTGATATTTCCAAACGGTGAAGGAGATGGAACAGTGGTCAGCAGCAGCACACAAGGTCTGCGATGTGTGCAGGCTCAAGGGCACAAGATAAATCAATATGGTATGGAAATATCAAATATTATATGCTGTATAATGTGATCTCCAGTTCCAGTGCCTGTCTGTATGTAAGATGTGTACGGTAGTAGTTGTGTGCCGGTGTGATGGCAGTTAATTATAACTAAGTATTCTTCTCATTGGGGTAGCTCATGCATAATGAATATATCTGGCTTACCACTTTGTATTCTTTTAAAATATTTACATGACTTTACAAGACATTTTGCTTGACTTTTTTGTAAGACATGAGTTTGATGTTTTGTAAGAGAATTTTCTATTAATTATTTAAATTTTTTTATTTTTCTGTATGTACCAACAGACTTCTGAATTTTGGCTACTGTTTGTCCTACAGGGGACCTTAAGATAACATGGGAAGAAGACCGGGAAGCAAGGAAGTCTTCTGAGGGTGACAAGAAAACAGATATTGGGAGAGAGAAAGACTCCATCCGTATGAAGTCCACTCTTATTCTCTGAGCACACAGAGGTCCGATCAAGGCTGAAGATGGTCTGATGGACCGGCGCTTCTTGCTGACATTAATCTTCTGTTCAGTCTCATGGATTTTTTTTTGGGAGCTGCGCTGGAAGAAGAGCAAGGAAAGTCAGATTGAAGAATGGCTACAAGGTCACAGTCTGTCTGAATACAAGCATTTATTTGAAGGTCAGGAATGCTTAATTTCGGATGGCATTTGAAAGTATATCGAATCTAATGTTACCAAAGTTTATTATTTGTTTTAGCTGGTACGGCATGGTGAATTATCATTAAATCTAGGTGTTTTCTACTTTTGGTAAAAAACTGTGTATATTGCAAACATGCAAATAAATACGATCTTAATCATTACCGATGTATCTTAAGGGTACTTAAACTAAATACCCATAATGTGTAGTCTTGGTATCATTCCAGAAGAAAAAGGACAGTGTGGTGCCTTTTATTGTATTTACCTTTTATTTACTGCCTATAATAAATTGCACTGGAAGCTCCTGAATGAACTTGATTGCCATCTCATTCTGTGCCACCACCTCAGATCATTATTAGTGCAAAATGTTCCCATTCCTAACATGCCAAAACACTAGTGAGGTGCTTTATTGTGGTGAATAGGCAAGGAATTATAATAAAAAAAGTTAATTTAATCGCCAATCATTGATCTATCCTGAGTAGACTAGGAATGCCTCCATGAGTGTTCTGTCCTATTCTGTGTATATCACTTTGTATATTTGTGGATATTTGATTGTACAGATGTGCAGTCTCTGGAAGAGTTGAGTCTGAGTGTGCTGACTCGTTTGGAGGAGGTGGTGAGGGAACAGCGACACTGGAGGGACATCGCGGAAGCCAACGTCCGTCTGCTCAGAGACTTTGCCTTTCAGGAGTGGCTGTGTTCCCAGAGTCTCGAGCACTACTACCACACGTAAGAGCAGTCATACACACCATTTATTTTAGAATTCATCCACACTGGTCTTATTGGTCTGCTTATTTCAGAAAACTTGCACCGAAGTGCTTTTTGTTTGTTTGTTTGTTGTTGTTCTTTGCATCTTATTCCACTAGGGGGCAGTAGTGTCCACACAGTTCACTCCAGCTGAATGACATTGAGCTGTGGCAGCTGCAGTGAACAGGAGGTCATTGCAGCAGAGACTGTTCAAGTGTTGTTTCACTCGTTCTGTCTCTGCAGTGCTGCCGCAGCCTTCTCACACACGCCGAATACACAAATCAGTTTCTATTTAAGCAATAGTTTCAGTTTGTAGTTATTTCAGCAGTGAAGTATGCAGTAGGAGTAATGCTTAGGAATTTCCACCTCTGGTTGTTGTATTATGTTTGAAACGGTTATTTGTTGTGTTTAGATGGGGGTACATGAAAAACGAAATGGTTTATTGGACTGTAGATGATGTCTCACAAGCACTGAAACGGTTTCAGACGTCGCAGTCTGCTTTAGTCTGATTGTGCTTTAGCAGGTCAACTTACCTGGTGTTTCTGTTCTCATTCCAGACGTATAGGCAGTTGTTTTACATTCCTCATATTATTATTTCTTATAAACATTCTTATATTACTTCTTAGGTAATTTCTGATACCTCTGTTCTGCTGAATTCTCAAATCTGATTGGTTAGAGGATGTAGGCAAACCCGTATTATAAATTATAATTCGAATTTGACAGCCATGCCAGCTACTCTGTTAAAATTTTTAATTGAGAAAATAGCAAATGCCGGTGATTAATGATTGTGTTTCACTGCTGTAACGTGTACTTGACAAGTTCATGATTAGATACAGTTTTTTTTTTAATATTTGGGCTGTATTTTCTCTCTTTTTTTTTTTTACTAGGAATGAAAATGTTTGACGTCATGCAGAATTAGACATGAAGAACTCTATTTCCAAAATAATCCCAAATATGTGTTCAATTGGAAAGAGCCATGTTTCTCGACATGTATAACAACATTATGACTATATGGTGGTTGGCAGTTATAGTGTTCTAGCACAATACTCAGCTGAGTAGGGTCGTGTTTGGCCCGATTGAAAAATTTGTATCAGAAACTTATGGACAAATTGGTACCAAATTGAATAAAAAATATATAATTTTTCTTTACATGTACTACTAAATGAAATATGCAACACACTGTATACAATTATATGTAAAGAATTTCACCTCGGGCTGCATGACAACACTCTGTGTTATGCTTGTAGTGTGCAGGGTGCTACGCTTTTCCCTGCCTGCTCCAGTCTTTCCTGTTTGCTGTCTTTCCTGTTGTACAGTTCTGTCCTAAATATGTGATCTACGATGGGACTTGAGCCATTCAGCCACCACCACTAACACAATGCTGTTCTACACCAGTGTGAGCTGTTTGAATATTTATGGCTTATTTTTTAGAAGTTGTGCTGCTAAATGAAGACTAGGAAGTAACCAAAGACAAACTACACTGATTTTTGGAATTGATACAGTGGGTGAGCTATGTAGTGTTGGTGGTGGTTTTGTTTAATATTATATTGTTTGTGGTGTGAAGGATTTGGAGTAAGATGATGTTGATGGCACTGAATTGAAACACAGCCAATCAGTGAATACCTACGTTGTTGGGGTTATTCATCCAAATGCTAATGCTGCATGGATCAGGTGAAATACAGGCAGGTGAAAACACCACTCCACTGGTTTATTCTCATATAATGGTTTATTTGTTCAGTTTGTATATAGTAAAAAATAGAGAAAAAAAGGTCTCTTGTCATTAAAACAGAGAATGTTTGTGCTTTGTGTCCGTATGTGGTATTTATATTTATATTTTATCCACATATAAGTAACTATAGATAATCAGGGGTAGTTAAAGTGTATAATGTGATGATTATCTCATGGTTACGGTTTTCAAAACACTTGACTGAAATGCGTTTCCATCAGTTTCCGTCTTAATTTTTCCCCTCGTAAAAGTCCTTTCTTCAGTCCTTCTCGTCTCTTTCTCTATCTGGCTTTTATTCAACAGATACTTAGGCTGAAATTTTAAACCCCCTTCCTTCTTGACTCTGGCGAAATAATGCTTCAGTAACCCCTGGTTCTCGCCACAATGTGGACACGGACTGCAGAGGAAACCAGTTTGCTGTGAAATTCACTACTGACACCCAGTACTGTGCAGAGGTTTTTGGTGCATGCAAAGAAAAGCTGTCAAGCAAAGATGCCTTATAATTACATATAAATAATTCAATTAATGTTTCTACACATGTTCTGTAAAGCACAGTAAATAGTAATAAATGAAAGAAAGTCAATATTGTGGGTGACCCTGGGTGTACACTGGGCCATGATGCTCATGATCGCCATGAATTGAGAGAATCACGATGAGCATGGCAGGTTGTAACATCAAATGATGATGATCTTGAGGGAACCTGGTGGAATGATCTTAGTGATTTTGATGGAAAATTTTTGCCACGACTTATTACAATTTGACGCTAATACACACCTTTACTGTCACTTCCTGCATTTTTGTAACTTTTGTAGCATTTATCATACATGATATGACGTTTGCATGTTCTCCCTATGCTTGCATGGGTTTCCTTCGGGTACTCCAGTTTTGTCCCACAGTTCAAAGACATGCACATTAGGCTAATTAGCTGCTCCAAATTGCCCCTAGGTGTGAGTGAATAATTGTGCGTGTGTGTGTGTGCACTGCGCTGTGTTGGTCTGGCCAGTTCAGGGTGTACCCTGCTATCATCCAGTGTTTGCTGTGATAGGCTCCAGCATCCCCATTACCCTAGTAGGATTTAGCGGTTTGGCAAACTTACCATAGGTTTCCAATCCTATCCATAGCATTTACATTAAACTAAAGCTGTTCTCAGCCCCGTGATGCAGCTGTACCTCCCTGTATACTTTCAAGCTTATGTAGCTCGAGTAGTGGAAACTCACTGGGGCAGAGAGTTTGTTGGAGAAGCCCCAATTTACACAAAACATACACAAATGTTTAAATCTGTACCGAAAGATATTGAACTAATAAAAATATGACATTGTTTAAATGTAGATGATTGATGATAATGACTTCTCTCTCCACTCAGTCATACACTGAAAGCATGTTAATATTTGATTATAGGCAACATTAAGTGTCATTACGTGTACATAAATGTGATGTTTACTCACTGACCGCTTTATTAGGAACACCTGTACGCCAGTCATGTGGCAGCAGCACAATGCAAACAAATCATGCAGATACAGATCAAGCGTTCCAGTTCATTTTCACATCAGACATTAATAACAGGGAAAAATGTGATCTCAGTGACTTTGACCATGGCATGATTACTGGTGCCAGATGGACTGATTTGAGTATTTTACCTCAACTGCTGGTCTGCTGGGATTTTCAGTTTTGCACTCTTTTACTCATGTTCCTTCATAGTCTGAAGACCCTGGGATGCACTAATCTGGATGACCTAGCCCAGTTCGACAGCCAACTTCAGCTCTCACTGGCAGCTTGGGGCTATTACTACGAGGACTACATCAAGCTGTCCACAGGTGTGAAGGTCCTCCAAGCGTCCCGAGGTAGCCGAGACCAGGACTACGAGGTCCAGCTGGTGCACAGCCTTGCTGAGAGGCGTCTGAATGAGAAGTGGTCCATCGGTGAGTTCAGTGGCGTTAAGAAGACTTGTGAGCTTTATGTAGTTCTGCTGTAATATTACATGGCCGTCTTTATGTGAGAAAGCTATGTAAGTTATGTAGGATCGCCACACCCTGACACATTAAATGTGAGCTGAGCCTCAACAGAATATAAATGTAACTTTGGTTTCCTTTTCGAACCCAAGGAGCACCAATAAAGGAAAGTCATACGGTTAATGATATTAGGTGTAAATAATGCTAGTGTCAAAGTCTACTTTCAGCTTTGGTTCTTACGCTTCCTGTTTATTACGTCAGTGTTCTTACACAGTAACGCAAGCTTACATCGTCCGCATGTTTTCCTCTTTCAGCTGGAGCGCTGATATTCGGCTGTACTGTTGCACTGTGCTTTCTGATAAGGGACCTCATGTTTTACGTGATTGGTGAGTTTTGCTTGAAAGCATTAGTAAAAGAATTCAGAAAATAATAATAATAATAATGATAGCATTCTTGCCACTTTAATATCAGATTTAAGTACTCGTGTTACTGTGATCGTGGAGTCCGATGTTAATTCTTGAATATTTATTAGTTCCCTTTTTCACTTACTGTAAAGCCACTTAACCTTATTCCTCTTTCTGTACCTTTTTAGGTGGAATAACCGTTTCCATCATTGCATTTGTCTTTACCATCAAGTTCCTATGTGAGCTCGCAGCACGTGTGGTCAGCTTCCTGCAGAATGAGGACCCTGGGCGTCGTGGCGACCGCAGCATTTACGACTATGTGCGGGGAAACTACCTGGACCCGCGCTCCTGCAAAGTCGCCTGGGACTGGAAGGAGCCACAGGAAGTGGGTCAGACCATGAGCTTCCGTGTGCAGGTATCCTCGCCACTGCTACATGTCACTGTCTTCATGTTCATGTTTATATTCATACATGACGTGAATGGCTTCTTGCAAAACACACAAGTATGAATATGGTTTAAGTATGATTTGCCTGAGTACCCAACCCCCAATTGCAAAATAGATTTCATTATGATATAAACAAGCAATCATTTATTTATTAGTTGCACAAGTTTTCACCCCTGGGTCAGTACTTGTGCAGCTGAATTTCAGCTGAAATCCTTAACATTTTGGCAAAATGCTCAAGATGTGACCAATTGGATGGAGAGTGTTGGGTGAACAGATATCGTTAAGTCGTTCCGTGTAAATGTGACACCTCTCCCACCCTTTACCCATTTTCCTTTGATCAAAGCTACCAACTCTAAGCTTTTAATGAAGCTAAAACAGATCATTGGACAAAAATTTTGCAAGAATAAAAAATATCACTCAAGTGACTTGTGGGGGGTGGGGGTGTGGGTGGAAATGGGGAAATTAACATACTGTACGTAGTAGTCTTTATATATGCAAACAGAAAAAGTCTAGCTTCTATCTCAGCCGACTCTGGGCAAAGGTGGGGTACACCCTGAACAGTTTGCAAATCCATCACAGCGTAACACACACAACAATTCACCTTCACACCTTGGGACAATTTGGAACAGCCATTTAACCTCATATGCATGTCTTTGGTCTGTGGGAGGAAATCGGAGTACCCGGAGGAAACCCACGCAAGCACGGGGAGAACATGCAAACTCCACACAGAGACCCCCTCGCTGAGTCTGGCCCATCTCTCGAACGCAGGACCTTCTTGCAGTGAGGCAGATGTGCTAACCACTACACCACTGTCCTGCCAAGATATTGTCATGAAAAGATGTCGGATGTTTTAATCCAAAGTGTCTTGTAAATTTTATTTATTTATTTATTTTGCACACAATGTCTTTTGGCTTGCTTTTTTTCCCCTTTAAAATTAGTCATTATTTGGTGATCTTCCACAACTGATGAAGCCCATCACAAACTTCTAAATAGAACCAGAAGTGACAGACATCTACAGGTATAATACAGCATGTAGTCGTGCCAGACCCAAAGTAAACAAGTGAGAAAAGATACTCAGATATGGGTTTTGACCCTCTAATTTCTTCTTTTTTTTTTTTTTCCTCCCAGGAGTGTTCTATATCATACTACACAGATGTTAAAAATAAAGCGAGAGGTGTTTTTACAATGCGAGATATATTTTTTTAGGACACAAAACAATTAATTCTGCTAAATAGACCTCTTATGGCCGCAGATTCAACTTGGAAAATTAAAATACAGAGAGATTTGTAGTTGTAAGAACATTATAGACATGCTTTCTTGTTTTTTATTTAAGAAAAGCATTTGAAACTATTCATCTGTGAGTATGTAAATAAACCTGAGATCTAAAACAACAACCATTACGTATTTCCCACATATATTACAGCTGTACAAGAGTAAAGACAAACAGTACTGTTCATATTGTGAGTCCTGAGATGAGCGTAACAATCTCCTCATGATTACAGTAGCGTGATTTCTTCAAAGGTACAAATATTTATACAGTATTCGGTGTCATTCCTTCTAGCTCTTCTATAAGAACGGCCAGCCGTTTCCAGCTCACAGGCCCGTGGGTTTGAGAGTGAACATCACACACATAGAACTGGCTCTGGACATTCCTGTCACCCAGGAGGTCCTTCAGGAGCCTGAATCCAACGTGGTGAAAGTGACCTTCACTGTGCGCAAGGCCGGCCGCTACGAGGTGGCTGTTAAACTCGGGGGGCTCAATGTGGCATACAGCCCCTATTATAAGATCTTTCAACCAGGTAAAGTGAGCTCAGAGTGGATGCGAGCATGGCATGCCGTTCTTATCATCTCTGTTGATTTAGGATTTGCTTTGATAAAGTTTCCCCTCTGCTGAAAACATTATGTAATCGAGCTAGCATTCATTTTTTTTCTCATTTTAGTCAAGTGTTTGTATGCTTTCCACAGTTTCAAGGACTTTCATCTTGTTAGTCACCCTTTGTTTATGGACACTGTGTACTAGAGCGCTAAAGCCAGTTGTAAATTTAGCTGTATTTGGAATATATCCGTATTGTTTGAAAAGGTTGTTGCTGTCTGTCGTTCAGATTGATGTGCCTGCATTGTTTGTATATGATAGCAGTTTAGTGCTTGTTTCTTTCCGTCCATCATCGATTTGTTGTTTTTATCCTGAATTAAATGTCACATCATGTGTTTGTTACAGGGACAGTGGTGCCATCCAAAACAAAAATCGCATACCACTTTTCAACTCTGGTGTTGACGTACGGCCAGCAGCACACACTGCAGATCGAGCCTCGAGACGAGTATGGCAACCCTACCAGTAACTCAGTCTCTCTCGTGGATGAGGTCAACTACAGCGTGCATATACACTCAGTAAGAACTCTCACAGGATGAAATACCGTCTTGTGATTAGACCATGCTTTTGACTGTAAACCGGGAAAAAAAAAGTGAAGTGACAGTCCACAGAGGTTGTGTGCTGCAGAGTGCAAATCAAGAGAAGAGCTTATTGTTTAACTCTGATGTTGAAAGAAGAACAACCAGAAAAGAGGAATAAAAACATGTTAAAACATTCCTTCGTCTGTGTTTCGGACTTTGGAGATGCTCAGTGCTCGTAGTCTGCACAGACTGTGCACATGAGGAAATGTACATCATGCGCACAGTGTTAGGAGCACGTCTGCTGAAACATACCTGGGCCCTAACCGAGTTTCACGTTGTTAATGTCATGTATTTGTTTTGTCTTCATTAGCTGGGGACTCTGGAGGAAGACAGTTCTGAAGATTACTACAGCATGACTGTTTGTTGTAATAAGCCGCAGTGTCAGGTTCTGCTGCGGCTCACTCTGAAGAAAAAGGGCTGCTTCAGGGCACGTATTACTTACAGGGACCAGCCTCTTAATAACGGAGAGTTTGACATCATTGTGCTTAGTGGTGAGTCTCTTCAGATCTTCTGTTTAGTTCTGGCATGTAACTAATATCTAGCTAACACACTCCCCGTGGGGCGCGGTCAAACGTTTCTTTTGTTCAGGTCGTTCTGACAGGTTTATACACTCCACCTTCACAAATCCCCAAATCCTCCAAAAATCTGGAGTCTAAGCTTTGTCCAAGTAAGCCATGGTTCAGATTGTTATTGTTGAAAAGGTTTCTGATGGTTCACATCACAATAACATGGGACCTGGTTTTATTTGCGCTGTATTAACATTTAAAAGGATAAAGTGAAAGAACTTTATGACTACAGATGATATACCATACACTGTCTGTGGTGCAGGCTGCCTGAAATTTCCCAGAGTAAAGGCCAACTCTCTTTTTTACTGGAAAACTTCATTTAAGAAATTGCTTAAACACATTTTAAGGAAGAAGTTATTACCTCAACAAACAATATAGTATAGCTTTATAATTATGTGTGTCAGAAATTATTATTGAACTTAAAGCAAACCAAACACAAAGTAATATGTGTTGTATCGTCCGGTTCCCCTCCGCAGCTCATGGGCTTAGTATTTCTTATTCATCTGTTTTGATGCCTCAGCCATCAGGGGGTTGGGATATTGTCATTGCCTGTGTTCGCATTGCCGTTCCCATCGCTGTCCCCATCTTTTCTGGGCTATTTCTCAAGAATTGTCCTTTGACCTTGTCAGAATGGACCTGATCATAAAATTTGTGGTCCAGGCTATTTTTCAAGAACTGCTAAGACGGTTTAGGGGTTTCGCCATCTCTGAAGGCTATTTTTACATCTTACTATTTATTGTTGTTGTAATCATTTACATTTAGAGCATTTGGCAGATGCTGTTATCCAGAGCGACTTACAATTATCATTTTCAACTACTATAATCTGATCAACTAATAATTACATTTATCATACAACTGAGCAGTTGACGGTTCAGGGCCTTGCGCGAGGGCCAAACAGTGGTGATAGTGGGGATTGAACCGCTGACCTTCGGATCGGTAACCCATCGCCTTAACCACTAAGCCACCACTGCCCTAATCAAATCACATGCTCGCAATCAGTGCTTAATTTGGAAAATATACCAGTTCTTTACTTCTCACATTGTTTGTGTGTGGTGTTAGTCGGCAACTTGATTGATGACAGTTCTGTTCTGTTGCCACCTGATGGTATGCTCACTATGTTTACATTTTTCAGATCTTTGTGCCTTGTCCACCGGTCCTTAACACTTTAGTACAGAAGAAGTGTTGAAAATGGTTTCAGAAGGAAATCTAGGCTGATACCATTTTATATCCAATAGAAAGGGTTTAATCCCAAATTAAAATGCTTTTGTGTGACCTGCAGAGGTCTACATAAAAGGTCGTATTTGTTCAGACTTTAGTGAAACACTCAAATTGACCAAGTTTTGCTAGTTTTGATCTAGACCAGAACTAGTGCATGTGATCTCACTTGAAATAATGTCTGGACGTGTGGATGTCCACAGTTGTGTGCAGGTGAGTGTGTAGTTGAATGTGAACATGTGAGCACTAGAATTGGGAAATGATGTAATTTTAATGAAACTTCTTTTAATAATTATTATTATTTAATAAAATGAGTTTGGCAGAATAACTTATGAGGTCAGGCTGTCATATGTGTTTACATTGCATTACTGTATTTTCCCTGATGATGAGATGATTACAGTTTGCTCTAGCTGAGATCTGAGATCTGTCAGAAAGTCATAAAGTTGATTAAATCATGATGGGTATCATTTTAATAAGCCTCTAGATGACAAGATCTGACATGCACAGGAGGGTTATGAAATCATTTCTTAAGTTTATTGGTTCCCTAATTTGATAGTCTATAAAAAGCCTTTTTCCCCCCCTGGAAAACTCAAAATTTTAAAAACGTATTAATATTAAGAATAGAACATATTAATTTCAATGTTCAATGCGGCATGAAACAATTTACTGTTTATATATAAGAACAAGGGGCATTGGTGGCCCAGTGGTACGGTGCTGGCTTACTGATTCGAAGGTTGGAGGTTCAAGCCCCACTATCCCCGAGCTGTCACTGCAGCTAACTGGGTTTCCAAAGGCCAGCCGTGTCCCTCACTGTCTGTGGTGAGAGGCATGTAAAAGAACCATTGCTGTCTTTCGAAAAGAGTAGGCAGCATTGCCGTCAGCGTGTTTCTGCCCTGCCATGGCCTGGCAAGCTGTCCAGGGTGTACACTGCCCCTGCCCAGAGTCGGCTGAGATGGGCGCCAGCCTCCCCGTAACCCTGATAAGGATTAAGCGATTCAGAAAATGAACGTTCAGCAGTGCACAAAAGGACTACATAAAAATTACCTTATGTTCCATCATTCTGATTTTTTTTTTCCTGCAACTCTCAATTTATGGAATATGGAATCAGATGAACTTAAAAATACAAACTAGTTCATTCATAATTAATATACCACACAGGACCATGTTAAAGTATGCTGGGCATCATTTCTTCTGTATAGTTATAAAAATCTCATCATGAAATCTTTCTGCAGATGCAGTTTGTGATGTGTGTATCAGAAACTTTTTTCATATAAGGACATTTTATAAGTGTTTTTTTTTAATTGCTCTATTATTGTCTGTAATCATGTCAGCATTAGTGTGAAAGTGTATGTTTCTTGTGCATCCTCTCACAGCACCTCACCTCTGTTTTCCTCTCTTGTTTATCATTCCATCAGAGAGCGAGAAGAACTGTGTGGAGAAGAATGTGTCCACTCCAGGTGTTAGTATCTATTTTGAGGCCTACCTCTATGGCACAGGGAACTACAGCAGCTCTACCTGGCAGTTCCCAGCATCCTCTCTGCTCACCCCACCACGACGGCCATCCATGGGTGACGATGAGGAAGAGCACGACTCTCCAGTGGAGGGCCAGCCGGAGAAGGTCAAGAAACCAAAAAAGGTCTACTGCTACATATCACCAAAGGTTAGTGATTAATATTTAGGATAGTAATGTCAGGAATTTTTCTTGTCATCGTGTCGCATAAGGTTGAAAAATTGTTGGAAAGTTGGGAAGTTTGCTTTGGAGTTAACAGGAATAAACTGGAATTTTGCAAAATTTGATTTGCGCAGTTGAAGGTCTTCTGTGCATTAGTAAATGAATAAAAGTAAAATTTATTTTTTTAAAATTGTATGAGAAATGTTTATGTATGGGTGCATACGATAAAAATTTTTTTATGTTTTGTATAGGATACACTTTGTATAATTGACCCCAAATTTCCAGTGAATTCCTGGTAATTTTTATGCATTTTTCCATTTCTAACTTGGAATATTTTCAAAATTCTGTAGTTTTGTTCATTGTATGTATATAATATTTTAATTGCGTATTACTGAGTGTTAAGTGTGGGAGTGTACTGCATGAAGGAATGTATAAGTGAATATCTTGTGTTTGTGTGTGTGTGTTCTATCGCAGCAACTCTCAGTGAAGGAGTTTTACCTGAAGATTATTCCATGGCGCCTTTTCACTTTTCGTGTCTGCCCAGGAACGAAGGTAATGTTTGGGCTGGTCAAGCAGTAAATACACTAAACAAGTATTTTCCTTTTGCCCACATTCTCATCAGTTCAACACATTTATATTAGTTCACCTACCACGGACCTGACCCAATCCATAAGTACCTGACACTGGTGGTGGATGATGGGATCCAGCCTCCTGTAGAACTGAGCTGCAAGGACAGGAACATTATGGCAGCCACTTTTATTCGCTTCCTGCACAAGAACATTGGTGAGTTTGACAAACAAAATGCAACTGAATCTGCTGAAAGTGTGTGAACGAATTGTGTTTGACTCTTTATATTTTCGCTGGTTGTCAGGAGGCTCAGAAACGTTTCAGGACAAGGTGAGCTTTTTCCAGCGAGAGCTCAGGCACATTCACTCCAAGAGGCCTCGAATTAAAACCTGCCTGAAGATCAGCCGCCAATCCATTCTTGACTCTGTGAGTAGCCTGACCCGCTTTAGATTATCAGTGCTTGACATATTGCTTTGAATGTTGAGACCATCGTGATTCATGTGTCTGTTGTTTCTGCAGTCTCTAAAGGCCACCAGAAACTTCTCAGTGTCAGACTGGAGTAAGAACTTTGAGGTGGTGTTTCAGGATGAAGAAGGTCTGTGAAATATCAGGATGTTTCTCTAATGTTATTTTATTTAATAACTTTGTATGTGTAGATAATGACTGTGAATTACCTGATGTTTTTTTTTTTTTTTTGTAAGCTCTGGACTGGGGAGGGCCGAGGCGTGAGTGGTTTGAACTCGTCTGTAAGAATCTGTTTGACACCAATAACCAGCTCTTCACACGTTTCAGTGATAACAACCAGGGTCTGGTAAGTATTAGCTCTTATTGCCTGTATGTTTTTCCTGTTTCGGGGATGTAATGTAGGGCTGGTGTATTGGATTGGGTGTACATAAGTAAGCATCCGTAAACAAATTAATTGTAATTATGAATCCATCATGGTAGTATTGTATGTAAATATTAAGCTGTACCTGTCCTTTAGTGAAGTAATGTGTAGAGATGACCCTAAGTAATATAGGTCATATCCTGTCTGAAAGTAATCGAACGTCAAGATTCACTACCAGAAATGCTCCTTTTTGATGAAAACCAAAAGGGAAACTTAATAGTGGTCACATATTAAGTGTAAACCAGTAACAATATAATAGAGACTGTGTTGTTAAAATGAGCAGCAACGCTTCTGGTGTGGTCGGGATGTTACTGACTTCCACACACAGGTAAATAATGTATATTTAAGGTATTCTGTTCATGTGATCTACAGATGACACACACCAAGCTTTATAACAACCAATGAACAATGTAAACAGTTTTTTTAATAAGTGTATGCAGTAGGGATGGAATTGTAAATACAGGTTATATAAGCTTAAATATAATATAAGCTTGCGAAAATAGATGGAGCAGGTAATGTGTAATGTGAGGTTATGACTAAAGATTACTAGAAGTCTGTGTGTGTGTGTGTGTGTGTGTGGCAGGTTCACCCTAATGCCGAGCGTCCTGCTCACCTGAAATTGAAGATGTATGAGTTTGCAGGGCGTGTGGTGGGGAAGTGTTTATACGAGTCAGCTTTAGGAGGAGCCTACAAGCAGCTGGTGCGAGCCAGGTTCACTCGCTCATTCCTGGCCCAGATCATCGGTCTACGCATGAACTACAAGGTGATCCACAGCTTTTACCTTCTGAAACACTTCTAAATTTGAAATAACATTACATATTTGATCAAGTATATGAGAATTTATATGAGGAAAATGTAGTTATCTTTGGAACAAGTCTCCAATGTCAATGCTTTGTAACAGCTTGAAGTGTTCTGTTACGTTTTCCACCATGGGAAAGGATGAATGGCATTTTCTGTTTGTGTGAAAAGCTGCTTTTTCTGTCTGTGCAAAGCGAGCAAACTTTCATGACTTATAACTCTTTTAAAGTAAGTAATATCAGGAGCTGTCTTGTCCTGCAGACCTTCCACAACATTAAGTATTGGCAGTTTGTTGAGTTATAACAGAAATAAGACATAAAATCAGTTAACCCTTGAACAGATGACATGCACCAGGAGATTTTCGCTCTGTTTAATACCTTAATGAGGCAAAAAAAATTAAAAATGGTAAAAAAAAGGTAAAAAAATAACAATGAGTCTGTTTTACTTGCATGTTAAATAGAAGAATAACTATTATAATTATTATTATTTTTATTTTTTACAATTTATTTTCTACTTATAAGGCCTTGTAAGGCTTAAAACACCTAAAGCATCTACTGACATCGTCACAAAGCAGCTTTTACATAGAAAAAACTAATTTAATAAAGAAATTAAACATTTCTTTATAAACCCTACACTTCCCCAATGAGCAAGCCCACGGTGATGATGGTGGTAAGGATAAACTGCTTCAGACAACACGAGGAAGAAACCATGAGAGGAACCAGACTCAAAAAGGAAAGCCCATCCTCATTTGATTGAAACCAGAAAATCCATGTGGCAGAAACTTCACTATAGTTTAACATGAAGTGTAGCTGGTTGTCTTATTATTTTAATTGTAATTGCAGTCCTAAATTGTTTCAGTAGAAGAGTTTATATCACCAGCAGTGAAGTCATCTTCACAGTTTCTGAGTGTATATTTAGGTCCATATGAACATCACGAGCAGGAGCGAGGGGCTTCTAATATGAGAACAGGCAGCAGTAGCACATCAGGACGTATCGTAGGATTTAGAAAGTAAAAGGATTAGGACAACTGGTATCTCAGAAGTAGCCTGTGTACCTCAGCAAAATCAAAAAGAGAGAGAGAGGTTGTTAGGTGTGCTCATAACAGTGCAATGGTTAAAAAAGAGAGTTTTACTATGTACTACTCAGAAACACAAAGCAAACTAAAATTAAATTGATTTTATTATTATTTTTTTTTTTTTGGTTTATTTCTCCATTTTTAAAGCATTATCCACTTGGGATAATGTCTATTTATCCCAGTCAGATTGAGCCATTTCCATTTATTGTATACTAAAACACTGTAGGAACTTGCAATTATAGAGAAATAGTTTGGACTTTGGAGCGACAATTCATCACAATACACTCTGTCCCTGACTGTTTTCCTATAAATGCCCGTGTATTGCCCAACTTTTATAACGGCCTGTGGATGCTCTTGCTCTGTTTCACTCCTCCATTCATTTTTTTTTGTTTACATGCAGCAACAGTTTCTGTCATGGATGTTTACGTGATTCGTATGAAAGTGCATAGTCCTGGATAAACTCATGTATATTGTTTCTGAGAGAAGTAAAGCCTGTTTGTTTTATTTTATGCATCTGACTGTTTTTAATTACTGTTTGCTATGGCAGTACTTTGAGACTGACGACCCAGAGTTCTACAAAACAAAAGTCTGCTTTATCTTAAAAAATGACGTGAGCGAAATGGACCTTGTGTTTGCTGAGGAAAAGTACAGCAAGTCAGGACAACTGGAAAAGGTGATACACACTCAAGTGAAGGACTGCTTTATAACGTCATCTAACTAAAAAACACACACAATTTTTTTTACCTCAGACTTACTTCCTAAGAGAAGAGTGATGCAGAAGTCGAAGTTGAATGGATGAGAATTAGTTTGTTGTGAAGTGTGTGGAAATGTGTGGTTATTGATCTGTGTGTTTCCTGACCTAGTCGTGATATGGTGTTTCCAGGTGGTGGAGCTGATATCAGGTGGTGCTCAAATTGCCGTCACTAACGAGAATAAGATTCATTACCTGAATCTGCTCGCTCAGTATAGACTGGCCAGCCAAGTGAGGGATGAAGTGGATCATTTCCTCAAAGGTTTGTGCTCTTTAAACAGAAACTTTGCTCCATGACTGTGTTCAGATTTAACAACGGTGTTTTGTCATTACTAGGTTTGAATGAGCTTGTTCCTGAGAACCTTCTAGCCATATTTGATGAAAATGAGTTGGAGGTAAGCCTTGCAAAAAGTTTATGCTTTGTGTTGATACATTAAGGCTACATTTGTGATCTTAGTCCTTTTGCAGCCAAGGACCCCGTGACTAATACAGTGCCCAGCCAAAAAAAATTAAATCACGCACATGGACCATGTTTGACCTTGATTAAAGCGTATAATCACCATGGCATTGTGGTTTTGTGTGTGTGTTTGTGTTTACTTTTTTCTTGATACACTGTATTAATCCTGCAAGGGAAATGATCACTTCTGCATTTAACCCATCCAGAGTGAGCACACATACACAGACTCGGAGCAGTGGGCTGTCACACATTGGGGCGCCCGCAGAGCTGTTGGGGGTTAGGTGCGTTGTTCAAGAGCACTTCAGCTATGAAGGTGGAGGAAGGGAAGGTGCAGCTCACCCCCCCCTGCCACCACATATTTTTCCTGCTGGTTCAGGAATCAAACCATCAACCTTAAGTCCCAAAGTTGCTTCTCTAACCATTAGGCCACTGCTGTTTTGACAAACTTAAACTTGAATGAAGAAATGGGAAAATCGAACCACTCCATAAATTCTTCTCCAGCCACATCCCAAAGACTTTCATTTGGGTTAAGGTCAGGATTCTGTTGTGCCATTTCATGTGTGAAAATGTTTCCTCATGCTCCCTGAACCACTCTTTCACTGTTTGAGTCCCAGTTTTATATCTGTGCCATCAGGGGGAAAAAAGTAAATAATGGTATAACATAGTCATTCAGTACATTCAGATCGTCAGCTGACTTCATTTTATTGCCACATAATGTTGCCGATCCTTGACCTGACCAACTAAAGCAGCAGTGCCATGGCAATTATACCCTTTCTTCAAGGCTAAAGGTGGTCCTGGTTTTGGCTGGCCAGTGTATACACAATGCTTATCAAATGTATTAGACCCCTTTTTATAATACAGATATTTCTGAAACATTTAGTGGTTCACATTTTGTTTGTGTATGTGAGTTGAGGAAAGAAAATTTAACACATCATTTCAATGTAAAATGAAAAATTTAAAAGGAAACTCTGAAGTGTTTTATTGTGCATGGCTTTTTCTGGCTTGTATAACAGCGAGCATACTTGTTTTTACATATTTCCTCCAGTTTCTGTAGCACTGTGTTCCAAATTGTCTGTAACTCTTCCCAAGGACTGTCTTCGAAGGAAACCTTGGTGTGATCAGTCCTGGAATCAATTAAATGCCATATTTGTTCCGATGGATTCTGACCTGGAGTCTTGTCCAGTCCAGTCCATCATTTCCAGTTCCAGACTGCTGTTTCTTGTCCAGATAATCTTGACACAGTTTAGACAAATGTTCAGGATTGTTGTCTTCCTGAAATATGAATCCACTGCTTAAACCAATCTGCGTTTCTCTCAGTAGTGACAGGTGCTCTAATACACACACACACACACACACACACACACACACACACACACACACATACTGCCTACATGATGTAGCTCATTCATATAT
>JAOUQZ010000002.1:19356271-19376005 GCA_028564935.1 Neosilurus hyrtlii
CTCTCTCTCTCTCTCTCTCTCTCTCTCTCTCTCTCTCTCTCTCTCTCTCTCTCTCTCTCTCTCTCTCTCTCTCTTTATTTAGATCATTTGTGCATTGATTCTCCTGCTTAAGCCCGCTAATTATCATGGTGGACCTGAAGCATATCCCGGGAACACTGGGTATGAAGTGGAAATATGTCCTGGACAGGATACCATGGACACTCCTTCATGCCAGGGGTCACTTTTCCATAACCAGCCCGTCTAGTAGTGAACTGAACTTTTTGAGAGGTGGGAAGAAACCACAAAGGGCAGCGGGACAACAGTTCAGTATCTCATTTTCAGAATCAGAGTGGGGACCCCGGGGCTATGAGATGGCAACACTACCCACTGTATAACCCTTACATTACATAATATAACATTTAATCCTGGCACAGTGGGTATTGTACATTACTATCTCTGTGCAGTGGGTTTTGCCGATATCTATGTGGGTTTCTTTCAAATACTCTACATTCCGCCAGTATGTGGCATAATGTCTAAATACACCATCCACTGTGTTTTCATGCATTATGTCACAAATTGTCGCAAATTAGGTGAAGTGATAACATGCAAAAGAGAAAAAAGTGACAGTACATTTGCTGCCTCTATAACTGAAAGGCCTGGCTGATTGTAGGATATGTGTAATGCTTCAGCCATACTCAGGAGGGCAGCTGTGATGCACCGATGGCAGAGCTGAAAGACTGAAGCTGCTGCTTACACTGACCTGCAGCTGACAGCCCACTAACTCATCGCTTAATGATGATGGTACATTCCCTGATGTTGACAACACTCCTGTACCCCACAACTATACTAACAATGTGTGTAGTTGACAGTAAAACACTGACTCATTCATCGGTTAAAGTAAACAGTAATTTCCTGTTACCCATTCCTTAAATTAGATTTGCTTGGAAAAGGGCATCTACTGATTGATAGTTTAATGATTACTCTCAGATTCCCTGGAATGTCTTTTTCACCCGTACAGATTTTTGTGTTTGTATCAGTTACACATTAAGCTAAATTATGACAAGATGCGATGAGCATGTGATTCATCCACATTAAATAATGTGTTTGCATGTGTGTGTGTGTGTGAGTGTGTGTGTATATATATGTGTGTGTGAGTGTGTGGTCTAGGTATTCATCACTTTGTGGGTAATCAAACAGGTGACCCAATGAATCCTTCTGTCTTTCAAAGGTAAATTAAATAAAATAAAATAAAAATAAATAATGATCAAATTATTATTTGCACACATGAAACTTCATTCATGCAGTTTTTATTCATCATTATTTCATCATTATTTGTGCATATGGAATCATATTAATTATATTTTTTGTTATTATTTACATTTGAAATGTGGAAAAAATTTGAGTGTGTGTGTGTGTGTGTGTGTGTGGTTGGGGGGTGGGGGCTTATGGTGTCACCTTGTATTTAAACATTCACATAACGGAGACCGAGTAGCACGGTGGTGTAGTAGTTAACACATCTGCCTCACAGCAAGTAGGTCCTGGGTTCGATTCCCTAACTCAAGGGTTTCTGTTTGAAACAATGTGAGTTTGCATGTCCCCCTCATGCTTGTGTGGATTTTTTTCGGATACTCTGGTTTCCTTCCACAGTCCAATAACATGCACATTAGCCTAAGCGCGTGTTTCAATTTGCCCCTAGGTGTGAATGGTTGTGTATATTGGACCTGAAATGTTCCAAGCTGTTCATGGGGTAGAAATAGGCTCCAGCCTCTGGAAACAAGACTGTGTGTGTGTGTGTGTGTGTGTGTGTGTGTGTGTGTGTGTGTGTGTGTGTGTGTGCTTGTTCTTGCAACAAGATAAGGAAAGGGACATGTTTTTAACCAGCAAAGTTAGAGCATTTTGGGTAAATTAGGACATTTTGGCTGTTCCTCACTTCTTCTAAGCCTAATTGCAGGTTAAGACTGGGTTTTAGGGTTCAGGTTAGAATTAGTTTTAGGTTATGGTATAGGTATTCAGTTGTGGTTGTTAAGATTAGGTTAATTGGCTAGAATGTATACTGTCAATAAATGTCCCCACAAAGATAAAAAGACAAGACTGTGTGTCTCTCTGCATATGTGTGTGTGTGTGTGTGTGTGTGTGTGTGTGTGTGTGTGTGTGTGTGTGTGTGTGTGTGTTGGGGAGGGGACTTTTTTTTTGTAGCTTGTAACGTAATGGTAGGGATTAAAATAGGAGCACATGAGAGAGCATTATACTCATGTGCTGATGTACTAAAAGAATGTACCCCCCCATTCCCTTCTCACTCACACTCTCTCTCTCTCTTTCTCTCTCTCTCTCTAACACACACACACACACACACACACACACACACACACGTGCACACAGACTCTTTTATCTTCATATTTCTTTCTTGTTGCTTGTGTAGGCACTTTCCTGGCTCTTGCTTTCACCCCCTACCTGAGAGTGTAAATGCTGGAATGTTGAGCTGGGAAGGAAATAAGGTGTGTGTCTCCTGTCCGCTGTCAGTCATCACCAGACCTGTGCTCCAGTTCAGTCATGCTGCAAGCATTAGAAACAGTAGTGCTCACAGTCTAATACAGCTTTCAAAAAGGTATCCCACATTAGCATACAATCTTGTCCTGGCTGTTACTATATAAGGTAATGCATCAGTTCACCCCGAACATTTATGTTATCTAACCTCCAGCTACCAGAATAAATCAATCCTTCACATGTTAAGTCATTGATAACAGTGCATTCAAACAGAGATTTCATTTATGATTTACTCTCGTAAATACTTAATAAGTTACCAAGGAGTTGCATTGTAAAATCTTTTTGTTTTGTTCTTTCTGGATTTTATATACTATATATGCAAATATCCAGATTCAAGCATTGCTTAAAAGTGGAGCTCCCCAGAAGATTCTTGTGGGCTGTATTTCATTTTCCATTTAAAATTCATCATTGTGCCAAATGGTTTAAATATCTAGGTCATATTCTACAGAAAATCAGTAGAAGCTAGAACTCTTCTGGTTAGCAAAAAATGCTCTACACTGCTGATATTACGATTATGTGATCAGCAGCTTTCACTCCATAAGGGAAGTAAGGCTTGTGTTTATTTTTTGGTGCAATAAATCCTCAGTCATTGATTTAGGATGAAATAAGAATTTTGCATAAATATAATATATAGATTTATTCACTGCCTACAAGCCGAGCTCCTGATAGATGTCTCTTAGTAGGTTTTCGACCCTCGGTTTGTTTTTTACTGCCTTTCTGATTTTCACTTTCATTTGTATCAGCCATCTTGTTAAGTAAGTTATCCGTTTAATGAGTTTATGTTTCGTCAAGCTTCTGATTTCTGTGTTTGCTCCACAAACATTTATTTACCTACAAGTTTGTCTGCCTACCTGAGTTAGATTGTGTTTTTATTCTCTGCAAGTCTGAGTGTGGTGTGTGAGCTTCTATTCTTTGAATTTCAGTTTCATTATTAATAGTAAATCAGATTTTTTTATTGCTGCCCATCATCATGCAAGTCAGCAATGCATAACAGCCAATGAGCATCAATCCTGCAATGTGGCAGCCTTGTTGGTTTTTCTGTGGTGGGGACACAAACACACACACTGAACAGGACATGGGACCACCATCTAAGAAATGTTCCATGACTATGGTTCTTGGCTCTGGAGCTCCACTTTTATAGACTATTAGGAACATTTTAGTTATGAAGCATAAGATTTCACATTTGGGATGGGTTTCAATTTTTAGTTTTCTGGTTTGCTGGGGCTGAACCTGTGGTGGTGGTGGTGAACCAAGAACATCAGTACTGAACCATGTAGTTATAGATGAAGATGTTCTGGTCTGATGAATCAAATTTTCTGGTAAATCCTGTGGGCAGGTGCATGCGTATTGCTTACCGGAGGCAGAGATGACACCACAATGCACTGTGGCAAGCTACTGAGGCAGTGACATTTATAGGGAAATGTTCTGCTGGGAAACTGTTGTTTCTGGCATTCATTTGCATGTTATTTTAAAGAGTTCCACCTAACTAAATATTGCTGCAGGCCAAGTTACAGCCCTTTATGATGAATGGATGGATAGATGGAGGGATGGATGGAAATGGCACACAATGGATGGATGGTTGGATGGAAGTACAGATGGCTGGATGGACAGATGGACTGATGGATGAAAGGATGGATGGAAGTTCTATGTAGAACCCTATAATCGAGTGTTGCCGTTTGTAAAAAGGGTTCCAAATAAAACCTCTTTAAGAACTCTTAACTTTTCAGAGAACCTGCATGGTCTTCATGCTCAATATAATGTTAAGCTCCTTAAAGTGGTACTACTACATACTAAATATAACTTAGAACATAGAGCTGAAGCTTGGGCTTTCAAACTTCAAATTCAAATTCAAATTTATTTGTCACATACAAATTATACACAGTACAATATGTAGTGAAATGCTTAGTACGACTGTCCAGACTGTAAGGAATAAACAAGAAGATCAGGTAACAAGGAGAAAACAAAGGAGAACTTTGTATGCTGGCTGACTACTATGAGTGCTAGGATGTGTTTGTGTGTGAGTGATTTTGACCCACTTTTCAAGGTCACAGAGGCAAAACTGTATATTAGATTTCCGGACATTTACATGCCACGCTCTGAAGCTAGGACTTTGAAACTTGCTGTGCTTGTTCACTATTGTGAGTGCTAGGCTATCATTGTGTGTGATCTTGACCTACTTTTCAAGGTCACAGAGGCAAAAATGGTAAATTAGGTTTCCGGAGATTTGCTTGAGGTGCACTGAAGCTGTGGCTTTTATACTTGGTATGCTGGCTGACTACTATGAGTGCTAGGATGAGTTTGTGTCTGAGAGATCTTGACCTACTTTTCAAGGTCACTGAGGCAGAACTGTATACTAGGTTTCCGGAGATTTACTTGCTGTGCTCTGGACCTCTGCGGTCTATTTATTTAAGACATAAATTGGGTTTTAAAATCACAGTTCTGATTTCACGAGGTTATACAGTATGTCAGGTCAGTAACAGAAAAGGAGAAGGGAGTACCACAGATGTTACCTGTACCTTTCATGTGATTTGTATAGACCTTTAATGTTGAATTCATAATGCAGATATTATTTAAATTCATAATTTTACAGTTTTGAACTTTATTTCTCCCTTAAAGCCTGTAAAGCCTATTCTAAGCTGTGTGATATTAACATTTTATTAAGATTAATTACACTGCATGACATGATCCAAATAAAACTTTGGCTGAATTTTATGACAGATAACATCATGTCTATATCAGATTATTCAACGAGGATCCACTAATCGTATACTTTTGATTAAAGTAAATGACTATGTTTTGCTTATGTCATCCGTGATCGCAGTCTAGGCTTGTGAAGGAAATGGAGTGCTATAAACACAAAACAAGCTCTCAGTATATTAAGGGCCTAGAGGAACATATTTCAAAAGTCAGAGAAAAGGAATTTGGAGCAACCTGTGGCTGAATGATAGAGGACCACATGGAATGCCTATTTTTCAAAACAGGCTTGATAGGTAACACTTTACAACAAGACAATAGATAAGTAACAAATAGGGGCTTGAATGATATACAGTATCCATAAAGTAAACACTGTATACACTCTGAAAGCGAGAGAGGGAGTCATATATAAACACAGTGCAACACTATAAGAGATATGAATATTTATAGTACACTGTTATGCATGTGACTGTGTTTCAGAGGGACTTGTTCACTGGTTCAGTTTCCTCCATTGTTGTGTAAAGCAGCGCAGGATTAGAGCGAGGCATCTTGAAGATCTTGAAACATTTGGCAGCACAATCAGTCTAGTCCTTCCTCCTTGGCAGAGTTCTGGCTATTTGTATAATAGCCCCTCTCTCAGTTTCCTCTTAGGAATGTGCAATGGGCAAAGAGCAGACCTCTGAGCTACAAACCACCAAATCCACTGCTGGCGCCCTTTCTAGAGGTACCCAGTTTGTTTGTTAGTCCCTCTAAGTTCCTACTTTATGTGATTCCAGGAAAATTTCAGGGTTTGCTCTCAGCTGGTGATGCCGTTTGTCTAATCTCGGGCATGTCTGTGTGATTGATGCTTTGAAGTGACATTGTCTCAGTGGGACAAAGAAGGCATGGTACAGCCAAGTCTGAGATCACACAACATTACTGATTTTTCATGTTTCACTAACAGACCTGCTGCGGAAAACCGTGGAGCAGAAATGCTTAAATGTCAAAGGAAAAAATCACATTCCAGTTAAAGAAATATAGGAAATAATCCTTTATTCACCTTTAATGACATTGATATTTACTGAATCGGGTTGCATAATCTGGTGTAAAGCAAACACAAATCAATTCCTCCTGAATCCGTCCATCCACTTTTCATTCAGTGAAGACAAAGTCAGTGCTCATAGCCTTTGTGTTATTGTTGAACACAGCTGTGACGATAGACTAAAGCATGCCTGGTAAGACATAGAATTGGGCATGGCAACTTCACACAAGAAAACATCGCTACATGGATTTCCACCACTTCCCAGGGCAATGTTGTTGAATTCATTTCTGGTAGCATGTTTTTGACAAGTGGATGTCTGAAAAGGCATGTAAAACACACCTAACCTTTCACCCTGTTGGATTTCTACTGCTGTTCTTATAATTAATTGGCAGATGAAAGAACATATTGATCCTTGCACCTGATAATTATCCGAACAAACGGGAAAAGCAACGCTTTATGTAATTTAGTAAGTGAATTGTTGAAATGAAATGTAATTCATTCATTTGCTGAACCGCTTAATCCTACTAGGGTTGCAGGGAGGCTTTAGCCTATGTCAGCAAGAACAATGATGATTGGGGTTATCAAAAACTATCATACAGAGCAGCAGAGGTAAAAGATGGTAATACATTATTTTTTTGCTTTTCATTTTTATTTTGCTATATTGTATTAATCCTGCAAGGAAAATTATTGTCTCTGCATTTAACCCATCTAAAGTGAGCACACACACACACACCCGTAGAGCAGTTGGGGGTTAGGTGACTTGCTCAAGGGCACTTCTGCCATGAATGTGGAGGTAGGGAAGGTGCAGCTCCCTCCCCTACCGCTACACATTTTTCCTGCTGGAAACAGAAGTGACAATACCACAACAGTATCCTAGCCAGGCTTTCTGTTGGTATTTTTCCGGTCATACTTACATCCATATATATATGAAGTCGGGGTACAGACTGAACAGCTCGCCAGTCCATCGTAGAGCCAACCCACACTAAACAATACACACTCGTACCGAGGGACAATTTGGAATAGTCTTTGGACTATAGGAGGAAACCGGAGTACCTACAGGGAACCTACCCAAGTACAGGGAGAACACTCAAACTTTGCTGAGCCCGGGACTCGAACCCAGGACCTTCTTGCTGTGGTGTTTGTGTGTGTGCTAACTTCTCTGTTACTGTGCCCCTCTCACTGTGCCCCTCCAGTTTAGTTTAATGTACACCTCAAATTCCCTTTTTTAACAAATTACCGTTTCCTTCATGGCCAATGACTTCACATGGTGTGTGACCATCCTGTTTGGCCGAATGCCAGAGCCTGGCAAATGCACATGGATGGCTCAATACATGAGAATAAACGTTCTCCCAGTGTGTAATATCTGGCCAGAAAGTTTGGCTTCGACAAGGTGATGGATGAACCAAACCAAACAAGCATGATTTGTCCCCTTGGATCTTGGTTCTTTTCAATTTCTAGTGTGATAACACTCACAGATCCAGCACATGATGTTACACTGCTCTAACAATGTATTTGTATCAGATCAGTCATCTGGAAGTAAGTGTGACTAACACTGATGAATATTGAGTACGGGCAACACACACGGCCGAAGACCTGCTTTCTGTAAAACCTTGGCGAATGATGCATGACTGGTCCCTGTTCCCGTGCAGCTTATCCCAAAGCATTGTGAGGGAAATAAGTAAACTGTCCTTGGTGGTAAATGGGGCGATGAAGGGAGCTGGCAGCTCTGAGTAAGAGGAATGAGGTTGGGGGATGCTGCTGATTAACAGAGCCTTTGCTCACTCAGAGCTGGAACTCATCACCAGTTGAGAGACAGTCTGGGTAGACGTCCTTCCACGAGACCCTAAGAAGGATCCCCTCAGCCGGCCCTGGAACTTCATCACAGGCAAGGGTCTTGTCTTGGTGCCTGGAGTTGAAATATTCTCGTCTCCATATTTTATTACTACTGATCTGAAGTATGTGATCATTGAAAATATGATTGGCTTAGCAAGAACAGATCAGTGAAGTGATAGATGATGCAGAAAGTTTAAAATTCACTTCTGGCTGGTTTTATGTCCTGCATGGTTTTGCAGTGAGGACATCTAATACAATTTCTTTTCTCTCTCTCAGACAGATTCAGTGTCTTACCTTGGATAGCTTGTTTCTGTTTTAAGAGCTCACTTTAAACTAGTGTGTAGTACATTAAATCGTCTCTAGGTTTACATCATGTATACAAAATGGGCCAAAAACCTTTCATGTACAAGGAAACAAAGCCGATTTGATAAAATATACTTTTTTACATCTCATTAAAAAGTAGAAAGGCAGGCACTTGCTACAGTGTTTAAGCCCTGTTATGGAAGGTATAGAAAGGACAGTGCTTATGTAGCCCAGGCTGAGGTCAAATACACAGCAAATCTTTCACGCTGTTCGGGCCACAGTACAAAATAAAAATGTCATTGTAAATAAATGTTTTACAGGAAAAAAAAAAGCGCTCCCTTGTCTGAGCCGGACTGATTTATACATGGGCTTAGAGATGACTGCACTGATTCATGGCCTTAATGGTCCTGCAGGGATGTACATCCAACTACGCCTTTCTGTTCATCAGGAAACACTTGTAATGCTTGTGTGTTCACCATGCAAACCACTGGCCTCGTGATAGCTTGGTTTTAAATCTGGGACTATAGTAAAATGAAACGTCATGAGGATAAAAATATGTGAAGTCATCATTGGAAGAATAGGCCCATGCCAAATTGTGCCTTGAACTGCACATGTGCATTCTTCTTACCCAAGTTTAAATATTCAATATCTGCATGTGTGGGCTAAATTACACCACCACCTCCACAATATTCAGATAAACAGCTTTTAATAATATTCATAGTTGAAAAGGGAGGCACATAAACTAAACAAGGTCAAACTGGCATGCATCTATCTTTGTGGGTAGGTACTGGTGCCAAAACCAAGCTGTTCTTCAAGGCCATGAATGAGCCTGGCTTCCTTTTCCAGCTGCAGCTGCTACAGATTTCATACTTTCATCCAACTGTCTCATATTCATCCAGGCTCTTAGATGCCTGTTGTGTCTTATGCATTTAAACTTATCCAAAACCTATAATAATGCCCACATGACCATTGTCATTCCAAATGATCACCACTTTTCCAATGAGGAATCCTGGTGGGAGTGGTCTCTTCCAGGATGACTCTACCCTTAGTCACAAGTAACAATCCCTCACTGAATGGCTCCATGAGAATGAAAATTATGTAAATTATATTCTATGGCCTTCACAGTCACTAGATCGTAACCTATTTGTACATCTATTGGCGATTTGGAACTGTGCTCTTTATCACCTTCAAAAATTGTGCTTTGGTAGCTATTATGAGACTTGATGTTGTTTTTGTCTCTTGTCTCAAAGTGCTTTAACTTATTATAGAGGAATGTACTGTATACAATGTATGATTCTCTGGGGGTACGCTATGAAAGAGATTATAGTATTGCGATTTTAGATTTAGGGTTACCCAAAATAATTGGTGCTATGCTTGTGCTTTAAGACATTACACCATTTTCATGTGGTGAGATTTGTACAGCTGAACTCTTCCTGACCAGGCAGTGCTTGACTTTTGTGGTTGTGCCAAGGTATATTTAGCATGATATACACTCATTCGTTACTTAACTCAATTGCCAAACTGCTTAAACCTATTACGGTCACGGGGAGGCTGGTGCCTATCTGAGCCAACACTGGGCAAAGGCGGGGTATACCATGAATAGCTAGCCAGACCATCGCTGGGCAACACACACAACCATTTGCAGTCACACTGAAGAAGACAACAACACTAAACTTGTCGTCATGCTCAAGAAACCAATTTGGCAAATAAATGTATGAATGAAATATATAATGCTTTTATTTGCATAAGTTTCTGGTTGCAAGCAAATCCTCTGTGAAGCTCCTACAGCAGCTCATCTAACAATCCACACATACAGTAGCAGTCAAATGTTTGAATACATCTATTAATTTTGAATTAGAAGGTGTGTCCAAATATTTGACTACATTAAAAAATGCTCTGCATAAAAAAAATCATCTGTAAGAAAAGGAGATACAAAAAGTACATTATTGTACATTTCCTTTGCACGTTTACATACTATCCGTTAGTTCATCCTGTGGTGTGGAGTGTGATGATGATGTTAAGGGAAAGTGGTAGGGGGCAGTGTTTTATAGCGTTCAGTTCAGTGATGGGTCGGGGGTAGAAGCTGTTTTTGATCCTGAAAGACTTTATGTCCCTGTAGCACCTTCCAGATGGCGGCAGAAAGAAGAGATGATGATGATCCGAAGCAGGATGATCTGAAAGTGTCTTCTAGTGAAGGTCCAATTATTTTCTCGGCTGTTTATGACTTTCTGGAGAACTGGAGAACTCCTCTGTATGCTGAACACTTGCCATATCATAGTGTAATGTTAGCAAACTCTCTATAGAACAGTAGTAGAAGGGCATGAGCAGCTTCACGGGCACGTTGGCTTCACTAAATGTCATTAGGAAGGGGAATCTTTTATCTCAAAGCAGGAAGAGAAGCAGGAAAGTTCTTCTGCTGACCAGGCATTTTTGCCTGTAGGTGGGTCAAACTTGAGTTGTTGATGTTTTGAATACTCTGCCACAAGCATATTTGATCCTTGTTGGTAAAGTTGTCTTTGATTTTTTTTTTCTTGTATCCTTAGAAAATGTAATGCCTACTGTCAGATATCTGGCAGTGCAGTACTGATCTCTGTCAATATATCTAAGGATTTTGTTATGGTCACTCAAAAGAATCAGGACCTCTTTTTTCATGCATGGCTTCCTGTTTGGGAAAACACAAATGTGTATTTCGGTTAAACTGAAATTGGATGGTAGACTGTTGTGGACTACAGTTTTCAAGCCATTCCACAGATGTTCAGTAGCATTTAAGTCTAGGTTTTGACTGGGCCATGCATGGACATTCAGCTATTTCTGCTTCAGCCACTCTGTGGTCAACTTTTTTGTTTGTTTCAGGTCACTGTCTTGTTGGAAGGTGAATCTTTCTGGCAGAGAGCAGCTGGTTTTTCTCAAGAATCTAAGAGAAATTTATTCTCTTAATTCTTAATCAATTTTCCTTGTATTGGTCATGTGATGGTCTGATGTGTTGTTCAGGGTGGAATCCGCCTTTGCCTGGAGTTGGCTGGGTTGGGCTCCAGCCTCCGCATGACCCTTAAGAACTTATATAACTCAATTTAACTTATATCTACAAGTGCCCAAGTCCGTGCTGCAAAGAAACGCCACTTCAACAAGATGCTACCATACCCAGATACACCTTTTGATGCTTACACCAAATAAAATGCTTTTTTCAGTTTTTGGCAAAGCTCAATCAAGACTTGATGTGGCCTCTCCTGTGGACTGGCTTTTATTTTGAAAACTTCTCATAAAAGCCACATTTTTGGAGTATTTGTTATATTCTTATTTGTACATCAAAACAACTCTTTGCTAAAAAAAAAAGGTAGCCTCTCTCACCAGTTTCCTCCTCACCTTTCCAGTTTAGAGGGATGGCTTGATCCAAGAAGGGTTCTAGTAGCACCAAACACTTTACACTTTTTTATTTTGCAGTTTACTGTACTTCAATAGTCTTTGAAATATATTTGTATCCATCACCTGTATTATGCCTGTCCACAACTTTTTTGACAGTTTTGACAATTTAATGACAGTTCCTTGCCACCCATAGTTTATTGTTTGCTTTTAGTTGCTAGCCTGGTGTGTGCAATGATTGATTATTTACTTTTTAGTTATTGCCTTGGTGTGAGCAATGAAGAAGGTGATTGGTTACACCTGATTGAGCTTTCTTCTGAACTGTCGTTGTTATAGCTTTCCCTTGGTTGTTTAAGTTGCGTTGGGTAAATACAGATAGAAAAATGTTTGTGAAAGTGTATTCATTTTAGGCAGCAAAGCAACAAAATGTTCGAACGAGGAGGTTCTTTTTTATACGCGCTGTATAAGCTGGTGTTAGGACTAGTGATAGATGATCAGACTGTCCATGATGTGAGGAGGGTGAGGCTCTATATTGATTAGAAGTATTAGAGTAGACATCCATGTGTTTTTCCTCCGGATACTCCGGTTTCCTCCCACAGTCCAAAAACATGCTAATTGGCTGTTCATCCCTAGGTGTGAGTGTGAGTGTGAATGGTTGTGTGACTGTTGGCCCTGCGATGGCCTGGCGAGCTGTCCAGGGTGTACCCCGCCCTTGCCCAGAATCGGCTGAGATGGGCGCCAGCCTCCCTGCGACCCTAATTAGGATTAAGCGGTTCAGAAAATGATGATGATGATCCATGTTTTTTCCCTGTAGTCAGTTGAGTTAAAGTTTGGAAGCAAAGGCTTCAGATGGATGTGATTAAAATCTCCAGACCCCTGTAGGGTCTCACTCTGTCTCTGTCTCTGTCTCTCTCTCTCTCTCTCTCTCACACACACACACACACACACGTGTGCATGCTCTCTGTGTGTGTTTTTATATATGAGGTGATACTATGCACGATGACGAAGTTGTTGGCATGTCTGCCTCACAGCTTAAAGGTCCTGGGTTTGAGTCCTGGGCTCGGCAATAGCACTCGGCTCGTAGAGTTTGCATGTTCTCCCAGTGCTTGCAAGGGTTTCTTCCAGGTACTCCAGTTTCCTCCCACAGTCCAAAGACATGCACATTAGGCTTACTGTCTGTGTGTTGGCCCTGAGATGGACTGGTGAGTAGTGCAGGGTGTACCCGACCTTCATATATAAGTATGTAAGCATGACTGGAAGAATACCAACAGAAAGCCTGGCTACTATACTGATCTGGTACCGTTTTCATTTTTTACTGTCATCTTCGACCCCTGATGCTCTGTGTGTCAGTTCATGGTGACCCCAAAGTTGGTGCAATTTTAACTATATATTTTTTTTTTAACCACAAACTTTAGCCATGATTTGGCATGAGTAAAATATTTAATTGACCCCTTAATCACATTTTTGTAAGAAAGTTTTGCCATACAGAATATCTGTATATCTATTGACAGATGATAGAATTGTTTAGTACAGATTCAAGTTGCACTAGTCAGGGGGGTCTTTAATGACATTTACCAAAGTTCAACATCTGGCTGCCAAATGTATGGGAGCTCCCCCGCTGTTCCATGTCCAGGAGGAGGTCATAAGAGGCTGGCAATGTGTGGTTAGCACAATGGTACACACACTGCACTTTTCTCATGAGGTGGTGTAATTGTGGCGAGAGTTTACAGGCAATGTCTAGGAGGTGACATAACGTAGATGGCATATTTTTGGTTTGCCCAATACGTAGGCATTCTTTCTCCGAAGCTTGCCTAATGAAATTCACAAGTGCTGATGATGCAGGGATAGTGCCAGTGAGGATAGAGATAGTAAACTGGAGCTAAATTACAGACTGAAAAAATTAACTCAGTCCCAGACGGATCAGCAGCAGTAGGTTTGATACCACACCTTCTGGAACTGCTGAGGCCCGACAACTGGTTTTCCATCTGGTTTAAATTTCTGTATCCCACTCCCTAAATGAAAGAATGAAAGAGAAAATGATCAAGGCTTGACAAAAAGATTCTTTACCTATAATTTGATCAATTATGGCAAAATCAGTTGTCCTTAAACTAAGGTCTTCTATCTGGCATGTCTTCAATTTGTTTGACGGTGAATCAACATCTGAATGGAAATCACCTCTGCATTAAAGGTAATTTAGATAGCTCTGTGTTTTTATAGAAAGAACTGACCAAAAAAATCTCAAACATGTCTGTGACAGGGCCAAGCTTACTGCCTTGTTATTTCCAAGTTTAATTAAATTGCCTCATAAGGTTTTAGAACCAAAACGACTGATGAGTTTTTTCTCATTAATGTGCTTGTTCATGTTTTGTGGTCCAAGGCAATTCTGAAAAATTCCATCCATTGCCTGCCCATTATCATATAACAGAACAGAAGACAGATAATTTTTCCTATTTAATATATCACCAATCTAGTGTGAGATTGATAGTAATGTGTTCTGAAGTAAAAACCAAAGAACGGGCAATGTAAGTCTATATGAGGAGACATGGCACGCACTGACTTAATGGTGGAAGTGAAAACAAAAACAGACATATTTCTTTATAATAGAGGAACAACATGCACTAGTACCTTGTTAGGGTTTTTGCAATGGAACTAATTCTTAAGCATCTGTTTGTTTTTTCAGGAAGTCAACTTCAAAGGCACCACAGCTGGAGACAGATGTTTTCATTTTCACAAAGCTCATCTTTATTCCTCAAAGACACAAAACGATGTCTTCCAGTCATATTTACTTACAACTGGTTACATCATTCTTTAGCCCCTTCAAAGCCATATGACTTAGCCGTCCTCCCTCTCTCTATGGATTTCAATTTCCATATTCCCCCCATCCCTCCCCAAAAGCCAATTAGTGATGATCATTTGGAAAATATACAGAATGCCCATGGCACTCACATCACTCCATTGCACGCAACTTACTGCTTATGGTCAAATGATTTCAGGGAAAATCTTAAAAACTACAAGATTTTTAGACTGCCGCTGTGATGGTCTGGTGATCTGTTCAGGGTGTACCCCGCCTTTGCCTGGAGTTGGCTTGGATGGGCTCCAGCCTCCTCATGACCCTAAAACGGATAAAGGAAAAAAAAAGAAAGTTCTTTAGACTATGCTGTGATTTGGTCCATCACTGCATCATCACTAAAATTTAATGACCATGATATTCCTATTCAGTGGCGGGATAGTGATGTAATGGTTAACACTTCTGCCTCACAGCAAAAAGGTCCTGTGGTCAAGTCCTGGGCTTGGTGAGGATGTTTCTATGTGGAGTTTGCACGTTCTTCCATCAGTGTTGTGCATTTGTTGAACATTTTCATCAACAATTAACAAAATAATTTACAAATATATATATATATATATATATATATATATATATATATATATATGGTGTATGTGTTTATATATATATATATATATATATATATATATATATAGTGTATGTGGTTATATATATATATATATATATATATATATATATATATAAACACATACAGTGTACAAATGATGAATGAACATGAACAGTATTCACTCTGAGCAGTGCAGTATAAACAGTGCTCATGTTCAATTTCCACATTTGCACCGAATTTGAAATGAAACACTGAGTTGAAGCACTGCAGCAGTCTTGCGGATCACAAATGACTTATATATCAGCACAAGAAGGTTAAGACTATGAGGCAGCAACCATAAAGTTGATCCACCCATTGTATCCCAACAAGTGGGCAAGCTTGCACTATACTACATTGTGGAAGATCCTCAGCCATTGAGTAAGTACAAAATTGCTGACTGGTTTGTAGCTTTCCAGACATCTGCTTTCAAGCAAGCAGGTTCAGAAAATAATGAACAGTTAATTCAATAAGAATATTACTGCCTACAAAACTTAAATGTCTGAGGTAGTTACTGTTTTCACAACGGCAGATTGCTGGTCAGCTGGGAACAAGGCTTTTATTGGCATCACAATTCACGATTCAATGATTTTGGGGATGGTAATTCATAGGTAGAAGTGAGTTTTATTGAAATAGATTAGTGGCTTATTTATTAATAAAAACCAAACAAATTAATGTGATCTAATTAACTTTTGGAACTGAATTCTTTTTTTTTCTTTTTTAAAGACCTGTGAATGTGGACTAGTTCATTTGGAGTGGCATGAACTGAACTTTAGTTTGTTTTAAGTGTGAACTGACACAAAACTGCTGCCCATGCTCACTTGGGTTTCCTCCAGGTGCTCCTTTTTCCACCCACAGTCCAAAGACATGCACATAAGGCTAATTTCATATTCTTATTCATAGCAGACTTTAAATTAATTAATTAAACTCCCAAAACTGATAGCATGCAGGTTTTCTTTTCATTTTTTTTAATTTTCCTTTACAAATTCATTTATCATAAATAACATTTAAAACTGTTCTTAAGTATTTAACACGGATGACAATAAACTGATAGTATTATGCATATAGTAAAACACAATACATATTATAAAGCTAAAAATGGATGTCCCAACACAGTAAAGTTTGAAAATGGAGGATGTGGACATTAACAACACTAAAACATTAAAAGTAAATAAAAACAATTGGTATTTGTTAGCTAACTGTTCTGGTACTTGTTTGATAGCAGTGAAACACAAGAGGACATGCTGCTATAGGAAAAGAAAAAAAAAATACATTTTTGGTGGTATCAGTCACGTCAGGCTCCATCATACCTGCATCATGTTAGGTGCTTTTCCTCTCATGCTGTACTGTATTCTTTACTTAATGAACGGATAGGACTGGCGGAAAATCTTTAAGTAACAAACAACCTTCCTGTCCCAGGATACACAGAGCTATTAAGATTTCCTTGAAAGCAACTTTCTAGAAACTTGACTGTCTGTTATGAGTTACATTACACCGGGGTTCTATCAGAGATGTCATCATAATTAAGCAATATTTCCTTTGTAAGAGTAGTTTGTGATCTGTGATTTGTATAACATTCATACTGAATACGTGACATATGATGATATTGGTCCTGATGATTTTTTTCTTTACTTGTGGAAATAAGAAACCACACTCAGTGGATAGCTTCTCAATCAGCTGGCTAGCTATTTCACATTGATTTCTTCATTTTCTTTTTAAAGGTGTTTCCACTGGAATCCATTATTCATTTTCATCTTTCATTTGACCAGCTTTCATATTTTGAACTAGAAGTTACATTCCTGAGTATCGTTTGCTAAGTCCAAAAATGATGTTTTTAATTCTACTTTAGTAAATGTTTAGAATTAGTGTGGTGATAGAATTTTACATCAGGAATACAGATGAGCAGAACAAAAGGTACAGTAAAATGTCCCTTAGTGCAGTTACAAGTAACATATGCATTCTTGGAATGCCGCATGCCAACTAAATTAGTGGCCTGGAAATAACTGTATAATCTGTTCATATGAGTTTTATTAATTACAAACTAATTTAATATCTACACCATTCTGGTTAGGTAAATACCAGCATGTCAGTAGTGTAAAACGTATTATTTTTGAAGACATTTGTTCTTTTACTGTGTTACTTTGTGAGCAATTGTTAAACATCAGCATGTTGCTGCTGCCACTAGGCTATAAAGCTGAGGGAAGGGGTGAGAAGTGTGGCGCCCTTCTCAAATTCCTAAACAGACTTCCAGATGCAGTCTGCAGTAGTCACTAACCCTGAAGATAAATGACTTCAGCTCTAATTGTTACACAGTGTTACACAGCAAGAAAGGAAACAACAACAACAACAATGAAAAAAAGACATCATGCACTGTCCCATTTATGTACACATTTAAAAAACCAGGTGCCATGAATTTATTATTTATCTACTAAATCAGGATTAGAACCTCTTTTATTATTATTATTAATAATAATTATGATAATAATAATAATAATAATAATAATAATAATAATAATAATAATAATAATAATAATAATAATAGGGCTGCATGGTGGCCAGTTGGTTAGCAGGAGGGTCCTAGGGTACAGTGTTTTTTTTTGTGGAGTTTGGATGTTCTCCTGGCGTTTTACTCCGGGTACTCCAGTTTCCTCCCACAGGCTTAAAATATGCACAATAGGCTAATTATAGTCTGTTTCAAACTGTTTGCAGGTTTGAGTGTGCGTGTGAATGGTTGTGTTTGTTGCCCTGTGATGACCTGGCGAGCTGTTCAGAGTGTATCCTGCCTTTGCCCAGTGTCGGCTGAGATAGGCTCCAGCCCTCTGCGACCGTAGTAGAATTCAGGAAAGGAGTGAGTGGGCGATAGTAATGATACATTTGTGATAGGCTAGTGGTGGCTCCATGGTTAAGGCTCTGAGTCACTGATCTGGAGGTTGGTGGGTCAGGCTCCATTACCAACAGGGTGCCATTGTTGGGTCTTTGAGCAAGTCTCTTAACCCTCCACTATTCGGTTGTATAAATGAGATAAGAATGTATGTTGCTCTGGATAAGGGTGTCTGACAAATGCTGTAATGTAATAATTAATATAATAATATACTCTTTATATATATATATACGAATTGCAATTTCTACTGAATACTTCTTTAAAAATACTGAAGCAACATGGACAACCTGGGTTGCAGAAATACATTTCTGTAGCCTGTATTTTCACCAGAGGCTACAGTTAAGACCCAGGTGTACCAAAGTGTTTTTCTTCCCAAATTAAGAGAAAGTACATCAGGACTGGAGTCTGTTACAGATGGCTTGCTGTCCTTGTTCTGACTATAAATTGTGTTTTGACAGCACGCATAAAAAAAATTCGCTGCCATTTTGTGACATAAATTACTGTCCAGAATTCACTTTCTGAAGCTACCTACTCATTAAAGTCCCTAAAACTGAGGCCTTTAAGTCTGTGGACCAAATTACAGTTCCTATAGACATTCTGTTCAGCAGTATGCATTGCTGGGGGGGGAAGCAACATTCCACACACTCCTGTTTTCCTGATTCAGAGTTAGACCTCTCTTACACCCACAACTGAACAGGTCACAGAGGCATCAATTTCACTCGTTTATCCTGAAACTTATACATCGAGCTACGTGATAAGTTTACAGATGACATCTATATGGTAGCCATGTTTGCATACTTGGATTTATGTTGTGCAAAGCTGACAGCATATCTAAAATAATATATCTATACATATCAAATAAAATAATAGAAGCTATGTTCAAAATTTCGACACCAATAAACATGTCATTAGATTTATTTAAGATCATATTTCCTCTTATAATGCACATACCTGTACATACTGTAAGCTCTTTGTTTTTCAGTCTCTCAGACTGCCGCATGCTGGAGCTAATCAGAATCATATTCCCTTTTGTTTTCAGATAATTCCGAATGTTGATGAAGTTGATCTTGTGTTTTTACTTTTGCTCTTTTATGGTTTCTGATGTAGGTGGCACGGTGGTTATACACATAGTGGTTAACACGTCTGCTTCGCAGCAAGGAGGTAATGGGTTTGAGCACTGTCCCCGCGATGGCATTTCTGTGTGAAGTTTGTATGTTCTTTCCATGCTTGAATGGGTTTGCTCTGGGTGTTTTGGTTTCCTCTTACAGTCCAAAGACGTAGACATTAGCCTAATTGGATGTTCTCAATTGCCCCAAGTGTGACTGAATGTGTGTGTGTGTGTGTGTGTTTGCTCTGGTCTGGCGAGTTTTTTAGGGTGTGCCCCACCTTCACCCAGAGTCGGCTAACATAGACTCTAGCCCCCCTGTGACCCTAATGATAAAATGTAATGAAATATGTTTTCTAATAAGCTTCTGTTGTTGTTTTTCATTTTTGGTTTTCATTTTGTTTGCTTATTGATTTGCTGTTGTTTTTTTTTCTTTCCTTCATTTTTGCTATTCTATATTTTCATTTGTCATTTGTTCTTTTTTATCCTGTACATCTGATTTGTTGCGGGCTTATTTATTTATCTATCTATCTATCTATCTATCTATCTATCTATCTATCTATCTATCTATCTATCTATCTATCTA